>ML822652.1:66631-95712 GCA_009831015.1 Picea engelmannii | reverse complement strand
ATGTGATCTTGTAACTAGTGTCATAATGATGATCATTATAACATCATTTGTTGGGAACTTATACATGTAACTAAGCTTAATTAGACTTTATTAACATTGCACATGTGCACACGGAGGTAGTTTTTGGGGAGTTATTTGCCTAATGACCAACCCCTCATGTAATGGTGACCTGCACTACTAGGTCCTTTTTATCCACCACTTATCCCTTATCTCTTAGTGAGATTATTTCTTACCTTTATGGTTTGGTGTTTCTTGTTAGAAAAAAGAGGATCACATAGCAATAATATAAAATAGATGCATAAATAAAACAGATGGCCCTTTATTCCATATTCATTGAACTCATCGGGTACATACATCACACAATAGGAGTAAATAAGGCTATATAGGTATTACTAGTCCATGTTATTAGATCATATGAGTATCAATTAAATGGAAATCATTCATGTAATGGTTGTATAACCTCTACTACCAAATTACACTAGTTCTAGTAGTAGGCTTACCGTTGAATAGGCATGAATATGGGAAAGGAGTATGACTGGTAACATGTAATGGCAGCTTATTAGAGAAACAAGGCAATCACCTTTCCCATATTCATTGATTTAATTATCTCAATAAGATTGGTATAATACAAGTAATAAGTCAGTTAGTCTTAATCTTCATACTGTATCTTCCTAATAATGATACCACTCTAATCATATAGAAGCTTCATAGTGAGTTCGATAACCTGTAGATACGACTTATGCTTTTAGTGCCATATCACGTTGTTTCCATAACAAGAGCTTAGTAATAGATAGATTAGTATGATTCCAGGCATTGTGTTGTTTAGTGATGTTTTGTATAGGCTAAGAATAGAAAGAAGAATGGTCATAAGAAGGTGTGAGGAGGCTTCCTAGAGTAGTGTGCCCTTGGTCAAAGTCATAGGAAAATTGTAATTAGAATTAGGGAAAAACAGAAACAAATAATGTCTTTTTATTTTTTTGTTCACAAGATCAGCATATATGAGAAAAGAAATAAACAGATCTAAATTAAATTCTGAGTATAAAGAAAATTTTTGAGTGAAAAGATAAACCTCAAGCTTACCTCCTGATCTAAGAAATATGTACCTATCACATGTGTGGATAAAAACATTTATAATATGCTCAAAAATAGTTTTAGGTTCATGGATCAAACCTCTAGGGTTTGATATATGTCATAAGGACTTAGGAAGAGTTTTTCCAAGGTATAGACCATCACAAGACAACTGCAGCAAACAAAACTCAGATATGAAAAGATAGTCCAAAAAGGAGGTCGCACCATCATCAAGAGAGAACAACTAAGGTAGTTGCAGAAAGTAGGAGAGTGAGGAGTGAGTGAGTGTGAGTGTAATAGAATTCTAGAGGGTGGGGTCTTATTTATAGTTAGGGAGAGGGGTTAGGGCAATTCAAAATTATAATTAAATATTGACATTTAATTAATATAAATAGTAATTAAAATGTCAATTAATATTAATATTAATTATAAAAACCATAAACACATATAAAACCCCAATCACATAAATAAAACCTCAATCACATAAAAAAACAAGGGGGTACATTTTAAGACAAAGTCAAGGAGGGGTCCATAATAGAAAAACATGTCCACATGAGTCTCATAATGACCTATAAACTTTATCATCACTGCATAAGGGGGTCCATCAACAATGTGGTCATGTCCATCTTCATAGGCACTCCTAAGTCTCATGGACCATCCTGGGAGAGAGGAAGAGGATCACACATCAACACATCTTGGTATTACACCAAGATCTACCTGGTCAAAGACCAGGTTTCCCCAGAACACATCTAAGGGCCCTAGAACACATCTATGGTATTATCCACCAAGGTACAAGACCAAGGATCAACCCATGCATTAGACAAGGGTTCCCCGGAACACATCCAAGGGCCCTAGAACACATCTAGGGTCTTATATCAACCACCAAGGAACACATCCAAGGATCAATCCAAGCATTGAGAAAGGATTCCCTGGAACACATCTAGGGACTTATATCAACCACCAAGGAACATATCCAAGGATCAATCCAAGCACTGAGCAAGGATGATCCCTTAGGAACCCTACCATTTGGATGACATTTTCTTCCCAAAAGGAAGTGAGAAGATTCCTAAAGTTCCCAATGATATCATCTTGTATCAAAGGAGAAAAAATATATTGTTGCGTAAAGGAGGATAGTTTGGAGGCGGAAAGATAGTGAGATTGCAATGAACCATTTGGAGGCCTATACATCATGAGATTGCAATACACCCGAGTGGGGAATTGTTCTTATTGTCAGAAGATAGAAAATGTTAAGATTCCTTTTTTGTGCTCCATACTTCATATGTATGGTCACCTTAGGTAAACTTTCCCTAAGAAATATACACCCAATGATGAGGACTATGTTGAAGAGTGAATACAGGACATTTCCAAGCTCACAATTGATCTCAAAATGATAGCAGGAAGATCCATAATCTCTCTTCATCAAAAGGTAAGTCTATATTTTTGGATACTTCTTCTATTATTATTGAAAATATATTAAGATATATAGTTAGAGAATGATGTCATCAACTCATCATTGAAAGACCTTGAGAAATCTTTAAAATATCCAACATTGAAAGAAAAAATACATATGAGGAATTGGGATGTCATTAAGAAGACTATATTTTATAGGAGGAAAATAATTTAACAATTAAGCCTACTCAAGGTAGTTCATGAATCTAGGGTTTGACGGGCGAAGACACAGCAGAACGCAACATGGTTACCAAAGGGGGCAATAATGGAACCCCCTCCTACAAGAAGGTAGTGGTGCACAGGGGGAAAGGACCACGAGGTAGAGGTTTCAAGGAACCAGTAACGAGCACCTCGAGTTCAGGACCAGAAAAAGACTAGGAAGGAAACCTAAAAAGAAGGGATCACATGGGGGAAGAAGCCAGAGAAGGCCAAAATGATGCGCAAAAACCAAATAACCCCAATGGGGTAGAAGGGCACAACCCATGTAAACATAAAACAACACTGATACCCAAGGTGATACTGGAAGACCCACAAACGTAACTCTTCCAGGACCAGATGAAGACACATGCATTAATTTGCAAATTCATGGGTTTGTAGCCCACAGAAAGAACATTGCGTAACTGGATAAAATATCACTAGAAGCCAAGTGTGGAAGTGGAATTCCACTTGGGCTCAAAAGGTTTCTTCACAACAGTCTTCATGAATTTGGAGGACATGGATAAAGTATTTGAGGAGGGCCATATTTACACTCCTCAATAGGACTATACATGCGACCATGGAAGGAAAAATTCTCCCCAGAGAAAGAAACCTTCAAGAATGTACCCATCTGGTTGTGGCTTTATTCTTTGTCACTAGACTACTGGCTACCCTCCACCTTTGAAGCAATTAGGAATAAACTTGGTAAATATGTGAAGACATCGGAAGAAACCCTAAAAGGGAGATATACCTCCTATGCAAGGATCTGCAAAGAGATGGATGTTTCGGGGGCACTCCCAGAAGCCATAAGCCTAGAATTCAGGGATGAGGAATGGATACAAAGCATCGATTACGAGCAGATCCCATTCAGATGTATAAGATTCCATGAACATGGACACCTATTCTGGGAATGCCCTCTCAATAAAAAACAAGAAGCGGAAAACACCAAAATACAGCAAGATGAGGATGGATTCATCAAGTCGAACCACAGAAATAGAGAAAACAAGAAACCAAGTAATACCCGAACCGAAAGCAATCTAGAATCTAGGACTAGAACGGAAGGGAGTGACAAAACCCATAAAGGGGAAGAAGGAGGAAATTAAAAGGCAAAAGCTAAAGAAACTAAGAACCTAGCCACAAATGAGAACACAAACAATCCAAGTAATAAGATGGAGTAGTGGGGTAGCACAACTCCTATGGACAGAGAAACTAGAGATACCAACACACCCATGCAGGAGGCAGACGGAGATGCGGAAATGACGCCAAGTGAGGTAGGTACGGAAGATCCTGACCTCCAAGATATCGTGAAAAGGGAAGGAATAAGCCTCCCAAACATACTGGAGAAATGGAAAAGGAAAGGTGTGGACAATGTACCAACAAAGCAACTAGATTGTATCCAATACCTATTCCTCCTAAGGGAGGAAACAAAATCCAGAGGACTCAAGCGCATGCACGGGGAGATAGGACACCTAGGAATCAAAGCAGGCAAGGGAAAACCACAGCTCTCATCCAAGCATACGTGAAGGAATAAAGGAAGGAAATCAAATAGCATAGCCCTACATGAACTAGGAGATCTGCTAATAAATTCAAGTAAGATCAAGAAGATCTTTCCCAAATCCCCCCCACATGAGTAAATGAATATTATAACATGGAATATTAGAGGCCTAAACATCCCAAGAAAAAAAAGAATCCTTAAAAACGGACTGAGGAAGGAACAACCGGACCTATGTTTCATCCAAGAGACAAAATGTACAGTAGATAGAATGGAAACAATCAGCAAAAACCAATGGAGCAAGTACAAGACACTGGATGTAGAAGGACAGCATATGGCAGGTGGTATTCTCATGCTATGGAACCCACAAGTGATAAATCTACTAGCATTCGAAGCCACCAGATACACACTTTCGGTAAACATGCAAATCATAGGTAACACAGAGGAGATCCTATGCACTAATGTGTATGGTCCCTAGATGTTGGAAGAGAAGAGAAGAATGCTCCTAGACCTAGAAAACCTAAAAGCTCATTCCAACAACCGCCACTAGATCCTATTTAGGGATTTCAACATCATCACGACACTTGCAGATAAAAAAGGAGGTACCAAGAGATTGGATAGAGATGCGGAAGGCTTTTCATCTTTCATAGAAAACATGGAAATGGTGGATATCAAAACTAGTAATGGACAGTTCACCTGGAACAACAAGTGGGTAAATCAACATTAGATAGTGACAAGGCTAGACATATTCTTGGTGTCGGATTCCATTTTCCTACAAGGTTTAACTTTAGACTGCAACATCCTTCCCTGTGGGCATTCAGACCAATAGCTAGTCCAACTGGAAGCAGACTTCCAAACCACACTGAAAAATAGACCTTTCAAATTCGAGAACTTTTGGATTGAACACCCCACCTTCAAGGAGAACATCAGCCAATGGTGGTGAGAGCCACAACCTAAACAAGGGACAAGGATGTTCAAACTTTATAAGAAACTCAGGTACATCAAACTTAAACTCAAGGAATGGAACAAGGAAACCTTTGGAAACATAAACCAAGAAAAAATAATTATCGAAGACAGAATGAGGAACCTCCAGGAAATATGCATAGACTTGGGTTATACAGAGGACCGAAAAAAGGAAGAGGTCCAACTGACCTAGGAATGGGAAGCAAGATGTCAGCAGGAAGAGACCCTATGACACCAAAAGTCCAGAATTAGGTGGCTAAAGGAAGGAGAATGGAATACAATGTGTTTTCATCGAACCACCATTGCTAAAAGAACCCACAACAAAATCCTCAAACTTCGGGATCATGATGGGATTGAGAGAGAGTCCCACAGGGAGATCGAAAACATCCTGGTAAACCACTTCCATGGGATAGCCCAAGAACGCAACCAAGATTGAACAGAGGCCATACAAAAGATAACCCAGCACATCCCAGACTAGTTACCGAGGAACAAAATATTAACTTAAACAAACCCATCACTAAGGAGGAGGTTGACTAGGTGGTCCAGGAGATGCCTAATGGAAAGGCCCTATGTACAGATGGCTTTACAGTGGAATTCTTCAAAGCCTTCTGGGAAGTGGTCAAACATGACATCTATGGGGTGGTGGAAGACTCCAAACACTCAACCTCCATTCTGAAAGCACTAAATGCCACAATGATTACTCTAATCCCTAAAGAAAATGAAGCCAGGACCCCAGAAAGATACAGACCCATAGAATTATGCAATGTGGTTTACAATATAATCTCCAAAGTCATAGCCAAGAGACTAAAACCTCTCCTACCCTCACTGATTTCCCAGGAATAGGTGAGGTTCGTAGAAGGGTAACAAATTATGGACAACATCATCCATGAACATGAAATGATACAAATGTTGAAAACCCAGAGGAGAGGGGGGATCATAATTCAACTTGACCTAGAAAAGGCCTATGACAAATTAACTGGCACTATATGGTCAAGATTATGGAAGCCTTTGGCTTTGTGCAACACTGGATCAACTGGATAGTCATCCTAGTGTCAATGACTAATTACTCATTGTTAATCAATGGAGCCCGAGCCAAACCCTTCTGGCCTTCAAGAGGTATCATACAAGGGGACCCTCTATCACCCTTCTTGTTTATTATAATGATGGAATGAATCACTAGAACAATAAAAAGCACAACTTCTGTAGGATAAATAACAGGCATCAAACATTTTGAAAACTACCCTACCTCCACGCACCAACAGTTTGTTGATGACACCCTACTCCATGGCACACCCATGGTCAAAGAAGTGAAAGCATATAAGAGAATCTTAGAAGAGTTTGGGGAATCCTTGGGAACAGAGATCTATCACTCCAAATCCATGATATATTTCTTCAATACCAACCCAACAATTCAAAGGAACTTGGAAAATATTTTAGGGTTTGAATGCAAAACCCTCTCAACGAAATACTTGGGAGTTCCCCTGACAGACGGAGCATGCAAAATGGAAACCTGGGAAGGAGTGATCAAGAAGCTACAGGAGAGGGTGAAAAAATGGAATTACATATCCCTCAACCTTGCGAGCAAACTTGTCCTGACCAAAGTGGTTCTGCAAGCAATACCATCCTATATGATGTCAGTGTTTCCTGCCCCCAAAGGAATACTCCAAAAAATAAGAGCCATCCAAAGGGACTTCCTATGGAGTGGAGTGGAAAGCAATAAAAAATGGGCCCTTGTGGCCTGGGAGAAGGTCTATAAACCAAAATGCAAAGGAGGTCTGGGGTTATAAGACCCACAGGTGACCAATGAAGCCTACAAAGTGAAACTATGGTGGAGATGGGTCAAAGAAAAGTCAACACCGTGGGAAAACCTCTAGAAGGCCAAGTATGTCTCGGACATCAACGATCAGGATCGAATTCATTTTATGAGAATAAAAGAAGGATCAACCATCTGGAATCTAGCCTAGCCCAACAAAACCTGGATCTAGAAACACAGTTTCTAGGAAGTGAGGAATGGTAAAACAACTAGATTCAAGGAGGTTGTGTGGCAACAGGAACCCAGAATGGAAAATCTGGATACGGAGGAACTCCAACATGAGATGATAGCTCAAAGAAAAACCAAATTCCATCACTACTGGAAACAAGGAAATGATCGGGACAGATGGAGGATCTGGGAGAAAATCAATCCACATAACAACGATTAGATCACAACAATAATGAAAGAGGTGGAGGAGGAATTGGGGAAAAAGAAAATTGTAGTCTTAGAAGAAGAGGACCAACTAAGATGGGTCGGGAAAAATAGAGAGGAATTCAACTTAAAAGAAGCTCAAAAATACGTTGCGAACTAGGACCAAGAAGACCCAATGCAACAATGGGAAAAGATTTGGGGTAGTCCCCAATGACCAAAAATCAAAATTTTCAAATGGCTAGTTCTTCACAACCAGATTCTAACCTGGGAAAACCTAAGGAAAATGGGCTTCATAGGCCCATCATGATGCCACCTCTGTCAAGCTAAATAAGAAACAACAAATCACCTCCTCGATGAATGTAATTACACAACAGACATATGCGACTGGGCAGTAGGAATCTTCCGCCAGTCAAATAGGACCTGAGGTAACATCAGCGCAACCATCAACAACTAGAATGAAAAATACAGTGAAAATGAAATGATAAACCTCTGTTGGAACCTCATGTCAGGGATGATCATATGGGCAATATGGAAATAAAGGAATCGACACATATTTAGGAGTGAAATCCTCCCTGGAGGGAAACTCAAGGAAGCAATAATCTCACAAATCTAAGAAATGGTGCAGAGTCAGAACTGTCATACTGAAGGAGTGCAACTCATAGGAGGGGACTACCGAATATGGAAACCTTTCACCTAAGAGATGAGCGCAACAACACACGGGTAGGGTGGCCACTGCAACTCCAATTAGGAGAGCACAATTGGACACCTCCTCTGGTTGGTTTCCTCAAGTTAAATTTTGACGGGGCGGCAAAAGGAAACCCAGGCATGATATGAATGGGAGAGGTGTTCAGAGATAGTGGGGGTAACATAATCTGGTTGTATGCGGGAAGCTTGGGAAACTCAACCAACAACACAGCGAAATTTGGAGCCCTGGAGCTTGATCTCAAAATTCTAAGCCGAGAAAGGATGACCAACACTATCGTGGAAGGTGACTCCACCCTGGTTATCAACACGATGAAGAGACTCCAAAAAGGCACCCGAGTGGGAAAGGTTCAGAAACACTGGTGCTTGGCACACTACCTACAAAAAATCTAGGAGCATCTGCAAACGATTAACAATTTGGAGTTGCATTGGGTATGCATGTTTGCAAATGGCCTAGTGGACAGAATTGCCAACGAGGGGGTGAGTAAGGACGGACCAGAACTAGATATGACCTAGATCAATATTTTGCAAGGACAATTTAGAAATGACTGCACACACCTAGTGACAAAAGATTGGGACAGCAGTTTAAGCAAGGGAGGTCACATCAAGGAGTTCAATGAAAATCCCAGTGAAAGGCTCAAAGGCCCCAGGTAGGTTAGGATTTCCCACCACTTGACTACTAATCACAATGACGGCCCAAATTATACAACATGTGAGGGTATGGAAACAAGATCATGTCAATAGTAATATTCACACGGAAAACCTATGGGAGAATAATGGCGGCAAACAACATGCAGCCAATGATGTAAGGAAGGAGGGATTGACATGGACCAGCATTGATCCACCATGCCAAGGACCAGGTATGGGGAGTTTCCCAGCAGGATTTCAAGTGATCAAGAGCAGGGGCTAGTACAGGAATAATGGTCGAGCCATCACGACCATACGTACTATGACGGGGAAAAAGGACAGGAATTTTCACCTATACTAGCAGACCACGATTGGAAGGACGAGCCCACAACAGGAAAAGATCAATAAGAGAAGAGAACAATTGCAAAGGCCAGCAGAAGAGTGCAATTGCAGAGGCAAACTGTTATAACCCTAAATTTCACTATCCATGCTTACCTGGCATCAGGCCAACTCATTGCCCTTCATTGCCAAAGCCATGCTGAACAGACTCTTCAAAAACCTCCTAAATTAAGTAGCTCGCATCCTAACCTATCACCGGGCGCGTTGGAACGTTGGCAGGCCTTATACTGCATGCATTGGAACGCTGGCTGGCCCACTATAGCCAGCGTTTACCTAACAAAGCAAAAAATCAGGAAAGTTTCCGCCGGGACGAAAAGCTTTGGGTCAGTTAACTGGAACTCCCAGCCATGCATGGCYGAGAGTTMGTCTAAAACYCTAGCTCCTTCTAGCCTATAAAAKAAGGGGTAGGGSTACTATTCAAAGGAGGAAAATCATAGCAAAGAAACTATGCCCAATTGCCGAATCCGTTTTGTCCCAACCCTTTAGCCTTTCCTCAAGCTTTAGGAGAATTCAAGCAAAGCAGTTGGAGGACAAAGAAGAGGAGGAGCCCAGGATCAGGATCGAGGAACGGTGGCTGATCTCTATAATCATTGTAAGTTGATTCATCTTGAGATTAATAAAATGATTCTTTTCCCATCCCAAATACATGAGTTTTATATGTTTTATTTGATTTGTGTTTAATCTCTAACCCTCTAGTAGAACAATAGCATGCATGTGTAGTTTTGTCTTGATTGCAGGATCTCTTTTTGGAAGGAGCAGCAGCAGAAGCAAGGGGATAAAGCGCAACGAAGGATCTACATCAACCGACGATAAAAAGGTTAGTTGGTTCTTCCCATGTTTGCATGTGAAAAAGGGTTTTAGGTTTGGGGTAGAAGGTTAAAAGTTATTTCTTAAGGGTCATGATCTGCATGCAAGTTTAATCCCTAGCTTGTTAGTTCGTAGGGTAGAATAACCCCACAACAGAATTGGCGACTCCACTGGGGATATTTACTCTTAGGGTTTTCGGATTTGGTTAAAGGTCTTTTGGGTAGTTCAAAGAAGTTCAGTTTCTGTTTCTTTGTTTATTTTGTTGTCTGTTAGGTCAATGCTAGCAGGGAACCTGGTTATCAATACCAGTTTTTCCTTGACTGTTGCTTGACATTTATTCTCAGGACACACAGAGGTACATGCGGCTTGTAGAAGGCCTGCACGCGTGTAACCCGCGCCCTAACCTCCTGTAGCCCGCGTGTGAACGCTTGCTGCAGAGGTTTCAGTAGCATGTAGCATTCAAAAAGCTTGAGAGGCAGTCTCCCCTTCCCTGTCAGAAGTTTACCTTCTCAGGGGGCTTTCTGGATCCTGTCTGGGTCTTGTTGGTTTATTGTCTTGTTCTTCAGTCTGCCTTATTGTATTGGTCATTCTTTGCATTTGTTTTCTTTTTTGCAAAATTTTCCTTTTCTGTTGAAGTTGTAGCATCCAAGCCTTTTAGAGACCCTGGTTGTCAATACCAGAGGCCTTTTTCAGGTCTGGACTGCCTGTGTGTTGTTTTATCTTGGATTTTATACAGACCCCCGGCCTGCTTAAGTCTAGCCCGCGGGTACCCGTGCGTTGTTGTAGCTCAGCACGCGTTCGCACGCGTGCTGTCTTGGTGATAATCGCGAGCTTGATTGGTAGCTTTTCAGTTTGGGTGGGGCAGTCATCCCCTCCTGTGGTGAGAAGAGATCCTCTCAGGGGTATAGAGTCTGGAGTTGCACACTCAACAGGTTAGGGCATCTTATCCTTAGCTTGTGTTTGTTAGTTGATGTTTTGATAGAAAAGAAAAAAGAGAAAAAATATTTGTTTTGTGGTTTTTAGGCAAGTGTTAGAATCGGTGTTGTCTTGATTGCTTTTTCGCATTTTGTGCTCTGATTCTTTTGCGATCTGCGCTTTAAGCCAGAGTTTTCTTTGCATTCTCTTGGTTTTGTTCTTGTCAACATTTTTCCTTGTTGCGTTATTTTGCAAAAAAAAAAAAAAAATCTTGTTTCATTTTCTTCTTGATTTGAAGATTGTGTTGTTGCATCAGTAGCTAGGAAAGAAGTCTTTTTGCATAAGTTTTTGCAGTGCATTTCAAGTATAAGTAGCTCACAGTTCTGAGAAAAAGTCCTTCATATTTACTGCATGAAATCTTAGTAATTTTGAAAAGAAAAGAAGTCTTTCTTGTTGAAAAGTTGTTGGTTTTGCATTTTAGTAAAAGTTTTTGTTTCCGAGCATTTCTTGTTCATTTTGCTTTGAGTCTTTTTACACACCATCAATTTCACTTTCTCACCTTGTGGCTTAAAAAATCCCATTAAAAGCAACGCTAAGTAAAATCAAGTAGACTTTTTGTTTATAGGGTGCATACACTAGCTCAGGACTAGGGCCTTGGAATAGGTTGGAGAGTAAATTCTCCAAGGCCACCCAAACTAAACATTGGAGTCTGTCAATAGGGAGTGTAGAAGTCCAGTTACGGAAAGCTATTTAGGACCCCCCTCTAACATAGGGGCTAAACACGAGGTCGCGTAAGGAAAGGTAGCGGAGATAACCCCTCCAAAGCTGGACCGAGCGTTGTGGAGAACACATATCGAGGATTTGTTAAGGGATTCCGTCGTTTGCATTTGCCACGGAGCTTCGTGGGTCTCAAATCCGTTCGAGGTCCTCAGTTGTCTTTCGGACCATTTCCTCTCGATACCCTTGACAAGTTTCGGGCTTGATACCCTGCTCATTGTGGTCTACCTGACTATCGACTGTACCTGTCGGATAACTGTTCACGTGCTGGCAAACTAGTTGCCAATATTTTCTAGGGACATACACAGGTGACTGCGGGGGTATACCGCGGTACCTAGGATAGACATCGGGCCACGCTTTGCAGAGTATACCCGGAGGGTGCTTCTGTATTCAAGTTTCACTTGCACCGGTAAGTTGCTCTAGTGTTGGTTGTTGTAACTGTTCTTCCAACTAGTTTAGTGCTTGCTTGATTTATCTTCTAGAGGCTTTCTTGTATGTGTGTTGTTGTTTGTTCGTGTAGAATACCTTAGTGTGTCATGAATCTTCTCACACAGTGGAGGATTCAGAGCTCCGTCGGTCACGAAGGCTTCTGGGCCTGCCACCAATTATACTGGAGCCACCCCCGCCACCCTTGAGGCGGAAGTTAGACCAAAGAGGGTCTTTTGAAGCAACCGAGTTTCAAACCATTGACCCCGAACAACTCCCAGAGGAATCAGCCGCCAATCTTGGATCGGTTGAAACCTCAGACGCTGATATTTGGTCGGATATTATTGTGCCAATTCAATTTTACGAACGCCTATCAGTGCCTAACCCAGTTGTGGAACCAAAATCTGTTACTTCAACTGGGATTTCTTCCATTCCCATCATTATTGCTACCACAGGAGAAGCTTCTCCTAACTTTCCTTTGTCGACGGTCCAAGCCACCATGGTCTCGGCCGCAACTACGTTGCACAGTGGACCGACCCCATCTATCATGGCAGCCACACCTCCTTACACACCTAGTGCGACAGGCCCTCCGTTTTCATACGGTATGCCTAGTTCAGGTACAAGTCCTGCACTCACTTCTTCCACTTTACAGACTTTGGGTTTGGGGGCAGGGAACTCTAACGCTCCTCTGCAAGGTCAAATTGGGGGCATTCCTGTCCCTTTCAATGCTTCTCCTTACGCTGGGGGTCATATCCCTCCTTCGTCCCCTTCGCTTAGTGGATTACATCAGCAGTCCACCGGGCAACCTGCACACATGAGTCCATTTGGAGCCAGGAGTCAAGGAACACCTGCGCAAACTATGCCGGTAGTTTCATCACCATTTGTTTGGAATGGGACGGTTGGTAATAACACTTTCGCATCCACTGCTTTCCCATTGGGGGCCACACCCATTTTTGGACAGTCTACGCTAGCACAGGGTACTATTCCTGCGCTGGGGGCACATATACCAAGACCTTGAAACTCAGGACAAGGATCTATTCCTTCATATGGAATGTCGTTCTGGGGAAATTCTTTCCACAGTCAATGGAACCCCGGACAGACCTCTATGCCTCTCCCCTCAGGACCGGCATGGGGTAATCCTTCCCAAAGTCCGTCAAACACGATGAACGCCCAACATCCTATGTCCTTCATGGGGAATCAACAAATGATGTCTCCTCAAATGAAAAACCCTTATCCTGGTCAGGGCCACGGTTTCTACCAAAACCCTGGCCAGTAGCCAAACTTTTCCTGGCAACCTGGTGCTAGTCAAACTCTAGGACCCTTTTATCCTAGCTATCAGCAGCAACCTAAACTACCTTTCTTGGCAACGTTACACTTGCCAGATTTAACACGGTTGTTGAATGATCCTATCTGTCACTATCCGCGTTGGCCTCCTATGCCGACGAAGTTGCCTTCGGACAACCCAAAGTTTGAGGTCAAGCCTAATGAAGATCTAGGTGATCACGTGACTACTTTCCACTTATGGTGTTCATCTAACTCACTGAAAGATGACTCCATCCAGTTGTGATTGTTTCAACGCACTATTATTGGGAGTGCCACGAAATGGTACATAGAGCTTGATCGTTCACGATATTCCTTTTTTGGCGAACTGGCGATGGCTTTCCTTAACCATTTTCAGTTACCTGTGAGATACGACGTCGGCACTGAGTTGCTAGCCAATTTCTTGCAGATGACAGTAGACCATATCTCGGATCAAATTCGAGAGTGGCAACGCCGAAAGAGTCTTATCAAGGTACCCGTCCCACCAGCATTCCTGCTTGAGTGGTTCCTTAAGTCTTTAGTTCTGTAGTTATCCAAAGATGTCACAACTTCAGGGGTCTTCTCCGAGGAAGATGCTATCATGAGGGATCAACAGTTTGAGCTTATCTATTCTCAGTCTGGTCTATTGTACACCATCCTCCCGGATGCACCATGATCGATCCTGGATAAAACCAGACAGAGAGCCGGACCACATGTCGATGGTATAGTCGGTTCGGCCCAAATCAAGCCCGTTGAGCAATTGACAAAACAATTGCAACAGTTATCTATACAACACTCAGCGGCCAGCCAGACTCCTTCTTTGGCTGCTCCTCCTACCCAAACGTCGGAAGTACACTCTGTACAGACGACTAACCCAAAGGCCACCCAACAGTCTGAAGGTAAGAAAAAACAACACAAGAAGGGTAAGGGGGATAAGAAACCAACTGATAATGCTGCCGAGGGCACTACCGAAAAATGGAAGGCGAGGTATCCGTGCAACTTGTGTGTGGAAGACCACCCTACTCATCTGTGTCCTCGACTTGCAGAAGCCCAAAAGTTTGTCACTCAGCAACAACAAGTTGTGTTGACTAACCCCTTTCAGCATGGGCAAAATTTAACTCAAGCCTCTGCAAGTACCGAGGGGGGCAGCCAAGAAACCTGCCCTCCCCCAAACAATCCATCTTCCGCGAACGTATATATGGTGAAAAGTGACGCTTTCATTACGACTAGAGCACATGACTATAGTAAACCAAGCGCCTCTGAGAAGGGCAAAGAAGCCGAGATCCCATCTCTTCCTCTACAGATCGAGAATACGTTGGGTGAGACAATGACTCGCATCCCAAAAGGTGCATTTAAGTGAGCTTCTCATAATCCAAATGCAAGGGCCGCCCAGAACTACTTTGTGGTGGAAGATTTATCACAAACCCCTTGTGCTATGTCCACTTTGGAAGTCCTCCAAAGTTGCCCTGCTCAGAGGAAAGCCTTGTTGACTGCTTTAGGCTCTACTGAGACTTGTAACCCGGGAACCATTATGTTAGATACGACTGACTTGAAACCTCGTTTGCCTTACCACGTCGTGTTTCAGATAGTAGTGGCTCATCCCATGAAAACTTTTACACGGAATATCTTTCGCACGGTGGTAGACGAGGGCGCTTCGACTTGCGTTATGTCGTTATCATGCTAGAAAGCCATCAGTCAACCCAAGTTGTCTCCATCACCTACTCTCCTCACTGCGTTCGATGGTCGTTCTTTCCAACGACATGGCATCATTCCTTCTTTCCCTGTGCAGTTAGGGGGGAAAACCGTGTGCGTCGAAGTAGAGGTAGTTGATGCCCCCATCGACTACAATCTATTGTTAGGTCGTAGTTGGAATTATGCAATGCAAGAAGTGGTCGCTACAGTTTTCCAAGTCCTATTGTTTCCACATGAAGGTCGGATAGTGACCATTGATCATTTATCCTTCTCTCGACCTGACCCATCATTGGGGGCATCCACGGTTCTCGTGGTTTATAATCCTCAAGCCGGTGTCGTTAACGTAGGAGTTGGATTGTGCCCATCTTTGATGGGTACTTTTGATTACCCACATCCTCATAGCAATGTTAAGTTTATATCGACTCATCACAAAGCTGATATTTTTCATGTCTCGTCGTTCCGCATGACTTACTTTCAGGATCCGTGGATTCTTCCTTCCCCATCAGATACGATGGATGCGACAGGGCATGCGGGCATGTCTACACCCTTGTTGGCCGCTGAAGTAGCGTAATCCTTGGTCCAACAAAATTCAGCTACTCCTGATCTGATTCCCGTACAAGAGTTGGATCCACTTCTTGAGCCTATCTGGGCTCAGGATTCTTTTGCCAACACCGATTTGCTAGATTTAGTCTTGCCTTTTGATGAAGCAATAATCGAAGCAATGACTGGTCCGGACAAACCCTGGGAAGATCTTCATCACAGATCATATTTCCTCCCAGAGTTACACCGAATCGAGGCAGGAGAATTCACTATCACCATGATGGGAGATCACCCTTGTCCCATTAACCTCTTAGCTACACAGGATATTTATGCTGAGGGAAATATGGTGACTATCACTGCCACGATACCTATCAGTATCTCCTGAAACCCCGACATCGTGGAGAATGTTTTCATCGGAGCGGATTGCTCCCCTGAAGAGATTCAAATTTACACCGATCTTTTTAAAGAATTCCGCGATGTTTTTTCTTGGTCTTACGAGGAAATGCCAGGCATCGATCCGAAAATAGTTGAACATGAGATCACTACGTATCCAGACGCTAAGCCTGTTCGACAAAAACTTCATCTAGTTGATCCTAGGAAAGCAGTAGTCATCAAAGCTTAGGTTGAGAAATTGCTTAAGGCAGGGTTCATATACCCTATTCACTTGACTCAATGGGTGTCAAATCCCGTGCCAGTCGATAAAAAACAAGGCACGATTCGGGTCTGTACTGATTTCCGTGATTTGAACAAGGCATGTCCAAAAGATAATTATCCAACCCCATTCATCGACTAGATCATTGATGAGTGCGCCGGTTGTGAAGCCTTTTCGTTCATGGATGGTTTCTCGGGCTATAACCAAATGCAAATCAAACCTGAGGACCAACACAAAACGGAATTCATTTGTTCGTGGGGTACTTTCTCCTATCGAAAAATGCCTTTTGGTCTCAAGAACGATGGAGCCACTTTCCAGCGGGCCATGTCTTTTTCATTTCACGATCTCAAACATATAGTCGATGCCTATCTAGATGATTTAGCATCACGCTCTCACAAGCGAAAGGATCCTCCTCTGCACCTCCGACTAATCTTCGAATGTTGTCGCTACTTCCGGATTTGCTTCAATCCCAACAAGTGCAGCTTTTATGTCACGTCAGGATGTTTGTTAGGTTTCATCGTGTTAACAACGGGGATCATGGTCGATCCTCTTAAGGTGGAGGCAATAGTCCAGTTGCCCCCCCCACGCACAATTTTACAACTTCAGAGTCTTCAAGGCAAGGCGAACTTCTTACGACGCTTCATCGCCAACTATGCCGAAATCACCAAGGGCTTCATGCGTTTACTGAAGAAAGACGTTCCTTTTCTCTGGGACGAAGCAGCGTAGCACTCTTTCGACGCATTGAAACATGCCCTTACAACCACACCTCTGCTATGGCCACCGAATTATAACAAGGATTTCCTATTATATCTGGCTGCCGCAGAGTCAACCATAGGCATGGTTTTAGTTTAGGAAGATGATTCATTTTATGAATACGTGATATATTACCTGAGCCGAGGCCTCGTAGGACTGAAACTTAATTATACCCATCTTGAAAAACTTTCATTGGCAGCAGTCCATGCTGTTCAACGGTTCCGTCACTATGTTCTGTTTCGTAAGACCACTGTCGTTGTCGTCGTGAATCCATTTCAGTACATGTTGACACGACGCGTTATCGGTGGAAAAATCAGTAGATGGATGGTCATCCTCCAAGAATTTGACTTAGACTTCATTTCAGCCAAGTCCAAAAAGTCATTGGTCTTCGCAGAACTTATTTCGGAACTTCCGGTTGAGTCATGTGACGTTGTGCCTAAGGAATCGCCTATCCGGGGTGATATGTTTTTGATCGAATCGTCTGACCCCTGGTACAGAGATATACTGATCTATCTCCAAACTTTGAAGTGTCCTACCTCTTCTTCTCGTGATGAGCATCAGCGGATATGCCATCAGGCCAAGAACTATCTTATACTCAATGATACTTTATATCGGAGAGGTGTATATTGTATCTTACATCGATTTCTTACTCATGAGGAGGCCGTCATAGTGCTCAACAATTGTCATACAGGAGCTTTTGGCGGTCACTTATCCAGGTTGGCAACAGCCCAAAAGATTTTACGAGCAGGTTACTTTTGGCCCACACTTATCAAAGATTGTATTGAGTCAATCAAGAAGTGCCATCCATGCCAAATCTTCTCACAGAAGATGAGGGCACATCCAGCTCCCATGTTTCCTGTTATCATCGTCGATCCCTTCACCAAGTGGGGAATTGATTACACTACTTGCAACCCCCCATCAGCCAGGGGGCATCGCTATATCATTGTAGCTGTCGACTACTTCACTAAGTGGGTCGAAGCTATGCTGACGTTCAAAGATGATGGAGAGACTGCAGCTCTCTTCTTATTTAACCAGATTATAGCACGATTTGGAGTCCCGAGAGAGATTGTCACTGACCATGGTAGTCACTTTCAGAATCAAATGATGTCTGAGTTAATATCAAATCTTGGGTTACGGAAAGAACATTCCTCACCTTACTATCCCCAAGCCAATGGGCAGGTGGAAGCTGTTAATAAAAATCTTAAGACAATGCTACAACGAACCATCAACTCAGCCAAATCCAACTGGCATT
The DNA here is from genome assembly GCA_009831015.1 of Picea engelmannii. Taxonomy (NCBI): domain Eukaryota; kingdom Viridiplantae; phylum Streptophyta; class Pinopsida; order Pinales; family Pinaceae; genus Picea; species Picea engelmannii. The sequence goes on along the minus strand of ML822652.1, from coordinate 77,519 downwards.
TGATGGTATACTCAACATTATGGGTTTACCGAACATCAGTTAAGACTGCAACCGGTTTCTCACCTTTCCAACTCATTTACGGGCTGGAGGCAGTCTTGCCCATCGAATGTCAAATTCCATCTCTGAAATTGGCAGTACAGTTACTGCCAGACACTTCTCCACTTGAAGAACGATTAGTACACCTTGAGCAGCTTGATGAACAACGTCACGATGAGGCCCTGGCCAACGAGGCTCATAAACATAAGGTTAAGTGTCAATATGATAGGTCTGTTCGTCCTCGAGTTTTCTCTAAGGGCGACCTTGTCCTGGTTTATGACCAAGATAAGGACCCCCTAGGGGCAGGAAAGTTTAAACCCATGTGGTTCGGACCCTTCATTGTTAAAGAGGTTTTAAATAAGGGTGCTTATCATCTGGTCAATTTTGAAGGGAATGCTTTTCCGGAGCCTAGAAATGGGCTCTACCTCAAGAAGTATTACTCATATAATCGTCACTGTGGGTAACTTTTGTAACATATGTATAGTCTTTGTGCTATTACTTTCTTTCGTTTCTTTTTAAAAACGTGTCATGGACGTGTCATTAATGTTATCTTTCATCACTATGGCAGATTTCAAGTGAGTCCGAGGTGTTCATTGGGTATGCGGACGGTGCTAGTCGACACATGCGAAGGCTTGCCTCCGCAGCTTGGGTAATCTTTACAACACAGGGTCAGTTGTTATCTTCCAGAGGGATATGCTTAGGCAACACCACAAACAATGTTGCTGAGTATAGCGTAGTTATTGAGTTGCTTCATGACGCTTTGTCATTGGGTATCTCTCGTCTCCGAGTCTATCTAGATGCTCAACGGGTTGTGTCACAGCTAAACAGAATATACCATGTGCATGATCCTACTTTACATCGACGATTCCTTAGGGTACATCTCTTGGAACGCAACTTTGATTATATTACATATTTTCATGTTCCTAGGAGTCTAAATCAAATCATAGATACTCTAGCTAATCACATTTTAGATTGGCATCTTGCTCACACATAAAAAAGATCATGATCAAAAACATGTAAATACATTTTTGTACACATAATCCATGAAGACACAGAAAATAAATAAAAACCATATATATACATCATAAAATCCTCAGAGTACATAGATGGGCGTAAGCGCCTCAAAAAATGGGAACCATAACGAGTCACTGGGGCTTATGCCCTCAAAAAATATATATACATATCGATGCTTGAGGCACATCAAAGTCTACAAGTCTGTTCAGGGCCTATGGGCCCTATTATAATCATATACAGCTTGGCCCAAAAGCCTAAACAATCGGACCCATGTCCGAGGTAACCCCACCATATGAGTCTGCATGGAGGGCGGCAAGTCCTCTATCTCTATCATGGGAACTGTGAGGGTGAGCTCAGTGAAGTTTCGCTCAATCCGCCTAAGAGCCCTCTCAGCCTCTCCTACTGGAGGGTTCCCTGCTACTGTTGCTCCCCTGGCGGCGGAAACTGCGGCCTCTGGCCGTGGGCGGCGCCTGTTCCGTGCAAAATCGGCAGGCCGCACAGGTCCCACATCTGCACGCAACACAATGTCCACCCATCAAAAACTCTATTATCCAAAAACATGATATATATCTCAAAAAGACATAAAAATTACATATGAAAATAAAAAACTGTATAGGCGAAGACTTACCCATCTCCCCTTGCTCCTCACCAGGAGGCATTGGTATAGCTGGATCTCTGGAAAATTTGATCCCCGTGTATGGGTAGTCCTCGATGGCGGGGATCTGCCGTGACAACCAAGAAAAAAAGTCGTTGAAGGCCTCTATGGTCCTTCCACCACCCTGTCGCGGCAGTAGTGTTGACCATCTACATATTGTAGGGAAAGTCACCAGATGTCCTCGTACTGTCATCCGAGGACTAAAGCATGGAACTCTCTCAAAGAAAAATGAACACAGGATAGTCCTGAACCCGAAGTTCCTGTGTGTTCACTGACGGCAATCAGTCAATTGCCTCTTCATGCTCTCTAGCAGTGTGGTACTCCAGTCATATATTTATGCATTCATGCACTGAACTGCATAGTTCATCTATGCGCATGAAGCCTGATGCACAGCCGCAGAGCCGGTAATCCACCCAATAAGTGATAAGATAGTTTGTAGAGTAAGGCTGGTGATACTGCTAACCGGTATCGAGGAAGTCCCCTGATTAGTCCCAGCCACGCAATATTCTGCTATCAATTCCGAGACTTTGCTCGGCCCCGCAGGAAAGGTCTAAAAGTTAATGGGTTCCCCTCTCCTCCAGAGGCCCGTCAAAAAATAGATATCCTCGGTGGTGGGCACCAAGGATTGCCCCTCTATCATAAATTCCTCTGCATCGGGATGCAAATAGTCAACCAAGGCATTCAGTAGCCTGGGTTGAGCGCACATAAATGGACACAAGAAAAACTTCACCAAGCCACACTGCATTAGCACAACCATCACATTCAGATCTGCAGCTACTGCCTCATTGGCAGCCTCGTGCTCCCTCTCTCTCCAATGAACATACATCCTGTCAAGCACAAAAAGAAAAAAAGGGGGAGTTAGATCTTGCCAACTCAATTTTCATTTGCGCGGGGGTAACCCGTGAGCTATCGAGGCGACAATCGCAGGTACCCGCACACAGTTTTGACTCTATGTGCGGGTACCCACAGGTTGTCCTTGGACAACCCGCGTTTTACTAGGGCCGACCCCTTGGAGGGCGACGACCACCCCCAAAACGTGCCCAAAAACATTAAATGAAGTATTAAAATGCAAGAGGGGGGAGTTTGTACTTACTTGGTCCAAGAAGAAGTCTGTTTGGTCCACTATAGCTCCCGGAATCACGATCTCTGGCAAAGGGGGTCTTTTGTCTCCAGAGTCAATTTCCAAATCAACAATGGTGATAATGAGCTGCCATCTTCTATTTATAGACTTTTTGGCCTCTTTTTGTCACCCTTTTGGCCCTTTTTATCAGTTTCTTTATACCAAAAACCATTTTGAGTGGTTTCGGAGTTATATGGGAGGGATTTGATCAGGTATTGGGACATTTTTCATTGAGTTTCAGAAAATAAAAAAAAATATACATAAGGATGGTCTATAAAAAAAAATTCAAAAATCAACCTGAGCATATAGGGTAGGATTTCATCCCCACTGTTGCATCTCGCTGCCTTTTGTTCTTGTGATATAGGATTGATCCCATCCGGTTGTGACACGGAACCGTCATATCTGCTCTAGAAGTGTCTCAATTTGGTGGTAGAGCTTACCAAAACATGGATGCCCTAGGTAGTTCATGGTTGCATTATGGTGTCCATGCCGTTTCTGACAACATAGTAGGCTCGGGAGTCCGTTTAGTCTTTCATGAATACGAGTTTGAGCCTCATTTGCATGGGTCTTGTTCACTCTTTTCCTTACCCTCCGGACTCCCAAAACATAACGGGTCTCCTTTTAAGCCCTTTTCAGACCCTTTAAACATGAAAAGATTGTCGAGCAATCTTGTGACCCTTCACGCTCGTTAAACTGAAATTTGAAGTCACATCTGTCTGGCGGTAGTTTACCCCTTTAAGGAATACTCTATCGAATTCTGATTCTTTAGAAGAGTATCCTTAGGTATAATTTTATTCCTTTTTTGGGCCTGAGGGACTAAATTTACGAAAAAGAAACCCCCCCGGAGTCCATAGTTAAGCTCTTTTCAGACTCCCTAAAAATGAAAAGATTGTCGAGTGACCTTATTCTTTCACACTCGTTAAAATGGTCCAGAAGAATATTCCTGACGGAGTCCATAGTTAAGCTTTTTTCAGACTCCTTAAAATTGAAAAAATAGTCGAGTGATCTTGTCCTTGTCACACTCGTTAAAATGGTTTTGAATTGATGTCTAGTCGGTGCTAGTTTACCCCTTTTTCGAACTGACTAGAGTATTGACGAAAAAGGTACCCCAATGGAGTTTCCTTTTATGCTTTTTCAGACTCTCTAAACATGAAAAATCACCGATCTTCCCTTCTCTGGGCTCATTAAACTTACATCGAAGGATGTTACCATTGTGTGTTCTATCAACCGCACTTGCATCCTTTACCCATCAGCCTAGTAACAATTTGCTTTTGCGTCTTAACACCTTTGGCCACTGGAGGATTTTTCCCGAGTATCATTTCCTAGAACATCAGTCTTGTCCTTGTTCCTTGAGCTTGTATGTTTTCTATGCTTGTTCCTCCGCTGTAACGTAATATTCCTTTATTTTTTTCAAAATACTCAAAAAGAACAAAAAAAAAATCAAATATACCCCAAAAAGAGGATGGGAAAAGTATTTTATTTATTGGCAGCATCATGAGTCGCCCTTGGATATAGCACATCTGTCCGTTTGATTCATCAGACTTTGGGATGTAGTACGACCTTAGGAAGATTTTCTCGCTATATTGAGTTGTGTCCTCCACCGTTTGGTTACTCTTCCAAACATATGGAGAGTTTGCGTTGCCTCCTGCTTCGTAGACTTATGATTAACAGATATGCTGCTTGAGTCTTATCACTTGTCGTGATATGGTCCAAGGGAAGTTTGTTACTTAGCCTGAGTCGGCCCCTCTGCAATATGTCTCTTGTCCGCATACCCAGCCATTCTGAACGTCCAATCAAGTCTTAGTTCGAAATCACTGAAGCCTTCAGTCCGATCATCAAGATTATCAAGTCCACAACCGACAAGCCATCGAAGACCTCTGGGTAGTGCAGTCGTACACTCATATTACACTCCTACCTGAGTTTTGAAGATTTTGAAGTTGTTGCTCGAGCTCTGAAGTACAGCCATCAGGCCAAATCAGCTTCTGAGAGATGGATACTTTCTATGTATATATTTCTGATTTCGAGATGTAGCTTCATTGTGTATTGTTCGCGACTACTCTTTATAGTTATTTGACATGGATCTACAGTGTATTTGATTGGTAGCCATGGTTCTGATTTATCCCGAGCATGGGTATGGCCGCCTCGGTGAGACATTTGATATTTTTTGTAGACGGCACCTCCTGATTCCTGATTCCTGGGCTCACTCATTCAGCATATCAGTACAGATTGGTAAAGAATTGGTAATGTATTTCAGCCATCATATGCTCTTCTGAACTCACACATTAGGGGGCATCTGTTATAACCCTAAATTGCACTATCCATGCTTACCTGGCATCAAGCCAACTCATTGCCCTTCATTGCCAAAGCCATGCTGAACAGACTCTTCAAAAACCTCCTAAATTAAGTAGCCCACGCCCTAACCTATCACTGGGCGCGTTGGAACACTGGCATGCCTTATACTGCATGCGTTGGAATGCGGGCTGGCCCACTACATCCAACGTTTACCTAACAAAGAAAAAAATCAGGAAAGTTTCCGTTGGGACGAAAATCTTTGGGTCAGTTAACTGGAACTCCCAGCCATGCATGGCCGAGAGCTTGTCTAAAACCCTAGCTCCTTCTAGCCTATAAAAGAAGGGGTAGGGGTACTATTCAAAGGAGGAAAATCATAACAAAGAAACTCTGCCCAATTGTCGAATCCGTTTTGTCCCAACCCTTTAGCCTTTCCTCAAGCTTTAGGAGAATTCAAGCAAAGTTGTTGGAGGACAAAGAAGAGGAGGAGCCCAGGATCAGGATCGAGGAATGGTGGACAATCTCTATAATCATTGTAAGTTGATTCATCTTGAGATTAATAAAAAGATGCTTTTCCCGTCCCAAATACACGAGTTTTATATGTTTTATTTGATTTGTGTTTAATCTCTAACCCTCTAGTAGAACAATAGCTTGCATGCGTAGTTTTTTCTTGATTGCAGGATCACTTTTTGGAAGGAGCAGCAGTAGAAGCAAGGGGATAAAGCAAAATGGATTATCTACATCAACCGACGATAAAAAGGTTAGTTGGTTCTTCCCATGTTTGCATGTGAAAAAGGGTTTTAGGTTTGGGGTAGAAGGTTAAAAGTTATTTCTTAAGGGTCATGATCTGGATGCAAGTTTAAGCCCTAGATTATTAGTTCATAGGGTAGAATAACCCCACAACACAAACAAAAGAGTGAAAGTGCATAGGTCACCAAAAGACACAAAGGCAGGGAAAGGAGAAACCCCCGGGGAGACAGGGATAGGTTGAGAGCACAGCAAAGAAGAAACCATAGGCCAGATGAGATGGTGCGCATGAAGTGAATGAACCACATAAGAAACACCCAGGGGAAGGGAACTCAGAACAATATGAGTTGAGTTTCAAGGATGGAGCAGGCGGCAAAGGATGCGGAGGGCACCTTTCATACTCTGGTGGCACGAAAAGGAAAGGCAACCATTACCCGGCTGGAGAAGGAAATCAATGAAAATCACAAGGGAAAAACATGGAATGCTCTGGCTAAGGAGGGGGACTAGGTAACTGACCCAGGAGCCATGAATCTCAGGGAAACCCTCTACCAAAAAATGGTGGAGAGGGCATGACAAACAAATATGCTGATTGGAAAAGTGATCTCAGAGAGGGAGGACATTGTTAAGACCCAGAAATGTCCCTTTTTCACTACATCTTTTGCCCATTCAACCTTCTCATTCCTAAGATAAATGACTATTATAATTATCACTAAGACCCTTTTTCCCAAGGTATGAACTATTCATCTCACTTTTATATTTTCATTTACTTAGCATGTTTGATTGGTAACGTTCACATATTTTATCCATGAAATAATTTAACTAATGATCAAAATTATTAGAATAGCCCACTTCGAGAAACTCGTTGTTGTTATAGCTATGCACCGATCTTGGAAGTTGTTACATGACTGTTGCAATGGATGCCATCGGTCCTAGAAGCTGTTACACGACTACTACAACAGAAGCCCGTCAATCCTGGAAGTTGTTACAACAGATGCCACCAGTCCTATTGTTATATGACTGTTGCAACACCTGCTGATTAGATATGTTGGCTCACGATGTTGATCAAGGGGAGTTCTATATTTTGTATTAATGATATCAAATGAACAGCTTGAGAATCGGGGGGTTCTCAAGACTATTCTGATTATGTTTCTACTGAATGACTCTGAATTTAAATAGCAGATCTTTGTTAACAAAAGGAGGTTATTTTACGGGAGAAAATAAAAGTAACGCTTATTGTACACTGACATCTTTGGCAATTGAATGAAAGAGTGGATTGAATTCCTTTAGCAAACTACAACCTATTTCTTTGAGTGGATTCAGTGAGAGGGAAAGGGCCCACCTTCCTCACTGATTCCCCTCTATTTTGAATTCTAGATTAGTTGTTTTAAATGTGAATGATTTAACTGTTAGACATTTCTAGAATACAACTACAGTTACAGTTTCATTCCTTCTTGTTAGATGCGAATAAATTTGTCTCATGAGAATTAGAAGTCGATTGTTGAACATTGCTGGAGAACTGCTTTCCCTTTTTTTTGCATTAGGTTAAAATCTTGTTTCCTAGAAATAAAAGTGTGAAGTACCTTCTTGCAATAAGTAGATTTCATTTCTGCAAATAGTATAGAACTTCTTCCTGCAAAAGTAAATTAGAAAGTTAGATTAGAGTAGGCAATATAGCGTTCTTTTACATTCATCAGTTTAGATTGCAATTATGATTTCAAATCTATAGAACTCCAGCTGTATCAGCACAACTGTGTTAGTGATAATGTTTGTTTCTTTTTTTTTCCTTACTACAATTAGATTAGAGATGCTTTCATAATCTAGCATAGACTGTGCACAATTATATTGAAATAACAGACTTCCCTGGGTTGACAATTTATATTGAACACTTTGATTTTCTATTCAAATAGACAATTAAAGTGCCCAACATTTTGGCGTCGTTGTCGGGGAGGATAGTTATAGATTTTGGTAAGCACACTAGTTTTCTTTCTTAGGAATGAACAGTTTGCATGAATAATGAAACGCGAGAATGAATCCCCAAAAATACTAACCTTACAGGTACCAGAGGATGTGGAGGAAGAAATCCTAACATATTGGGAAGACAAACCATTGTTGATGAGATTATAGCCAGAGCAGATTCTTCTTCAGGATCTATTTTTTGCCCTGCAAATCCTCCAAGAACACGTGATCCGCAGTCAGTAGAAATACCCCTTCTTGAAACATCATTCTCATCAAGGGATGAAGCTACAGCTGAAATTGAAGATGAAGATTTGTCACCAACAAATTAGCAAGCAACACTGGAGAACATTGAAGATCAAGGAAGTATATCCTGGAACAGGGAAAATCTAGAAGAAGTTGTTTATTAGATCAACGGTCGAATAGTCACTAAAGAAGAGTGGGACGTTGTTTGTCTTGAGTGGAGAGAAAGAGAACATATGAAGAATTAAGGGGATAATGAAGAATAGCTCCACCAAGAGAATCCATAGAACAACGAGGATCAGGTAAACAATGGAAATACTATATCTACCCTTGCTTTTCCTATTTTTGATGTTCCCACACGAGGGATGGCTTCTATGAAAAACATACCTCTCTCAGCTCTCCCAAATTTCCATGGATTATCTACTGAAGACCTGAATGAGTTTTTGTTTGAATGTGACATTTTGTGTAGAAGCTATGACTACACTACCACTGCACAGAAGCTTAAACTGTTTCTAGCTACACTAAAGGGTAATGTGTTAAGATGGTTCATGAGCCTTGGAAGAGAAAACATTTCAACATGGGTACAAATGAGGTAGTTTTTCCTGAACAAATACCAATACTACTGTCGAACAAGGGAACGAAGAGAAGAACTATTCAAGATGTCACAGAAGGAAGCTGAGACCCTTAAAGACTTTGCGGAGTGACTCCAATATAATCTACAAAGGTCTGGACATCCGGATGTGAGTAAGGACATTCTGAAAACCATTTTGCTAAAAGGATTTAGAGAAGATTGCTTAGATATGTTGAATATGCTTAGAAAGGGAGATATATCTAAGGAATTGATGCAGGAGCATCACTCCAGCTCAGCATAAGCACCAGCCAGTCAGCACATCCAGTGTGCATCCATGAAGGAGAGAGGCAAAGCCCTCTTGTTTTTCAAAATTTTGAAATCCGATATCATTTGGGGATTTGCATTGTAAGGCTTTTAATACCAAGCCACACCTTTGTATAGGTAGTGGTTGAGGTTTCCTTTAGTGGTTACCTACAGCTAAGTCCAGATTAGTCAGGTCTGCGACTTCCTTTTGTGTAATGTAGTCATAGAGAGCCTCTCTGTGAGAGCGATGGCTCAGAGACGGTGAGGTGGAGGATAAGATCATGAGAGAGCCCTCTTTGTAATTAGGGAGAATGAGTTAGGAAATTAGAGTGATAGGAATCAGGTCAGGTAGAGTAGAGAGTTAGGAGAGACCAGAGCAGAGAGGTATCAAGAGAGAGATGAGACTTGTTACAGTCCATCCATTGTAAACACATTTGTATAGGCATTTCTGAATACAATAGAAGTGCAGTTTTTCTTTCCATGAACTGTCTGTATGTGTTTACATGTTTTTATGCATTTCTTGTTTAAATGCATAACTGGTGAAGTATTGCATGAGTTCAATTTCTTCCTGTCTTGGAGTTTCCGAGTGCAAGGAGTGCACAGAGTCCGCAAGGTGTGCGTTGACAGAGGTGAGACAGCCTCAGGAAAGCCCAAGAGGGATAGTGTTGAACCTTCATCAGCAGAGGTGCAAGAAGTGCATAGGAAATAACTCTATTTCGAGTTCGATGAGGAGACAGGACTATTGAAGGTTATGTGGAAGCTCTGTCAGGTGGGCATTGAGCACATGCACAGGGTGCATTGAGGAGAACTCTATTTCAAGTTCGATGAGAAGACATAATCACTGAGAATTCTGGAGAACTCTGCCAGGAGGACATTGAGTTGGTGCAAGTGTGCACAGGAGGTACTCTATTTCAAGTTCAAAGAGAAGAATTGTCGAAGAAAGAAATTCACAGGGTTACTTAACACCCTGTAGACTCAACAGAGTGTGCTTGAGAAGGAAGTTGCATAAGAAGGAACTTCCATCCCTTCAAGAAGAAGGCAAGGGTCGAATCCCTTAGAGGTTCAAGTTCTAAAGCTCAGGATGGACAGCACAGTTGTGTGCAAGTACCCTACAAGGAGTGCAAAGGTTGACATAAATCCTTTGAGGTTTCAGAGCGAACAAAGCTCAGGAGGAACAACGTTTTCCAGAATGCAGGTGAGACCCAAGGTCACAGGGTTCGCAGAGAAATCAAAGGTCGAGGCCTTTGAAACTTCGAAATCTTTCAAGGGAAAGAAATAAATATCAGGAGAAGAGAGCGCAAGGAGGACAGATCTAAACCATCTGATCTAGCACCAATACCCGACAACCATCATATCCGAAGGAAGGTGCATAGAGTTTAACCTCTGGGATGGTTGCGTAGGAAAGCAGTTGAAACGGATGACGGAGACACTTCGTGGAAGAAGTGCTGACGTCGCAAGAGTTGTTGATATCGCATTCAAATTTGGTATTTCGGTGTTTGAGATTTGGAGCGTCGAAGAATCATGGAGTCGCTGCATCGCGAACTCTCGGTTCGTGAAATCTTGAAATCACGCACTTGAATTTCGATATTTCGGAGTTCAGGATTTGGAGCAGCGAGAGATTTCGGAGTCGTTGCATTGCAAACTCCTAGTTCATGAAATCCCAAAAAACTCTAAACCATCGGATCTGGAGCGCAGTGGTTTGAGATCCGTTGGATCGAGGGTACGTGCACGAGGAGATTAGTTCTTGGGAGGTGCATAAGAAGAGGGATCTGAACCGTCAGATCTAGCACCAAGGACCAGTAGTCATCAGATCTGAAAGGAGGTGCACAAGGTTTAAACCTCGTCTCAGCAGAAGGAAGAGGAGTCTTTCGACTTCGAAACCCAAAAGTCTCGAAAAGATTAGGACCATCCATCGTTGGAAGTCCACGTGGCGGAGATCCATGTATTTCAGGGATTC
>ML822652.1:24104-54785 GCA_009831015.1 Picea engelmannii | reverse complement strand
CAGAGTATCTCATTAAATGGAGGAAACTACCAGCTGAAGATTCCACTTGGGAAGATGAGTCTTTTATACAGAAGCATCCAGAGTTACTCAAGCGTTGTGGACAACACTTGTCTCAAGGGGAGGGGCATGTTAAGCCCTAATATCGACTCATTACCCCTTAATTGGGGCATATTAGATTAGTAATGCTATTTTATTTATGTCGTCTTTAGGCCATTAGTTGTAATTTAGATTAGTAATGTTATTTTAATTATGTCGGCTTTAGGCCATTATTTGTAATTATACCTCCTAGTCTCCTATATATACCAAGGAGACATTTTCATTTTGAATCATCTTGTACTTGAACATTTAAGTGGGGTAAAAGGAGGTTTCCCCCTCGAAGAGGCTTATTATCTGAAATTATCTTAGTTTCAAGGCGTTGAGTACTTTTCCTGAGGTTTTTCCATGCTATATTGATGTTTGGTTCTTAACAGTTGATCTCTCAAAGAGGGAGATTTCGGCGTTTCGGGGTCCGGGAGATTGAAGAACCTGGAATCGTTGCAGTTGGAGTCGCAAAGTCCCGAATCGTGAAACCTCGAAAGCATTTGGAGGAATAGCACCAGGTCACAGGACCGGTCGTATGAAACGTGACTTAAGGGAGGAGCTGAAGAGTTAGACCCTATTTCAGGTTTCAGAATTTCAAATGACAGAGAATCGGTGGAATGTTTACATCACGATTCCCTGAATCGCGAAAAGTCAGTAAGCGCTTTGACGTTAAGCGTGTGGTCACAGAACGTGGTCACATGGATGGAGGCTAAAGGAATTTAAGCCCTTTTTGGTGTTTCAACAACCGGGAGTTGGAGAGACAAGGAGTTGGGGAGACTCATATGCAAGAGTCCCGAAACCCCGAAACGTGAAAGGCTAAAGTGTGCATTGTTGCAGAACAGAGAAGAGTGCCAAAATTTGGGCACGCGCGTAGGTTTTCTCAAGACCTGTGCTAGAGGACAAAAGGGGACCTGTGGATTTGTTCAAGGGGTTCCAACAAGAGCCCAAAGAGATATTTCGGCTCAGAAGGAGAACGATCCAAAGACCGAGAGGTTAGAAGAACCCTATTGAGGTAAGGGGACTGCATCAGGAATCCTATGAGGACATTGTAGATCTCTACAAAAGATGTTCTCGAGGATATACAGGGAATAAGTCAGCTACCAAGGATACTATTTTTTCAAGGGTACATAAATTATCCAATGGAGGAGCAACAAGAGAAGAAATAGGTAATCTGTTAGAAAATTTCAAAACAGAGATGATTAACTCTTTTTCCTCACAAATGGATACTTTGTAGGTCAAACAAAAACAAGCAGAATTAGAGCAAGCATTGTGCATTTTCTATCTGAATTGAAAAAAGAAATAGCCACCAAGGGAGTGCTCACTGAACAGTGTCCAGGTATGCCTTATTTGTGAATTAGACCATGCCACTAACCAATGTCCCTCTTTACCAAGTGTAAAAGCATCAATGATGGAAAATAATGAGGAGGCAGAGGTTGTCTATCTAATAGCACAACGAATACAATGAAAGCCAAGAGGTCAAGGTATGAACTCCCAATTCTCTCCTCTAGCATTTAATTATTGGAACAATCAGCTACCATATGGCCAAACGAATGCCCCCCCTCCAAATCAAATACCACCCTCTTATCAGGATCCCAATGCATGGTCACCTATGCCCCAACAGTAGAATCACTATGGGCAATGGAACCCATATGGGAGAGGCCCTAAACAAAAACTCAGTTATCAAAGCCATCACCAACCGAACCCCTATCAACAACAGTTCCAACCCCCGTACCAGCAGCAACAACTTCAATTGCCTCCCAATGCCTCACCACACAATCCTCCCTTACAACCTCAGATGCCTGTGCAACCTAACCCAAACCCAAATAATAAGGTCGTTCAGAACATAGACATGCATAATGTGTCAGCCTTATCTATTACTCCTATGCCTTGTGATGAAATAAAATTAAGGTCGGGGAGAATAGTTGAGCCAATAATTGAAGATGCTCCATCTTCAGAATCAAATAAGGAATCAGGGGAGAGTTGATACAGAAGAAATTGACCAACCTATTATAGAATCAGCAGACCCACCATTCCCTGAAAGACTAAAAATTACCAAGCCTGTGGAATTACCATCTTTCAATCTCCTGGGAGAATTGAAAAATCTGCACGTTAATATTCCACTACTGCAAGCGATAAGGATGTCCTTATTTATGCCAAGATTGTGAGGGACCTCTGTATCAGAAAACCTGGACGAAAACCTAAAGATTCCCTCACAGTGCATGTAGTGGGGGATTTGTTTGAGCTGATGTTAGGAAAAACTCCACCTATTAAATATGGTGATCCAGGAAAGCCTACAGTAACTGTTAAAAATAGACAGACATCTATTCCACATGTACTAGTTGACTTAGGGGCAGAAATTAACATCATGCCAATAGAAACTATGCAATTGTTGCAACTCAAAACACAAATCTGACCTACTCCTACTGTTCTATAATTAGTTGATCACTCTACCATCAGACCAAAAGGAGTAATCAGTGATTTAGTCATTTCAGTGGACTCATGGGAGTATCCTACTGATTTTGTCATTTTGTAACCCAAATCCCGTCTGGGAGGCCATCCTCTAATTCTGGTGTGACCATGGTTGGCTACAGCTGATACTTTCATTGGTTACAGATCTAGTTCCATGACCATCTCTGATGGTTATGACATAAAAAAACTTACCCTGTATCCTCATGCTACACCTAGTGTTGAACCTGAAAATTCTCTATGGATGGACGTTGAGGATGGAATTCCTTTGCCTGTGCTAACTATAGGAAAGGCCCTGAGTTTCAAAGATGATATGGAGGATGAGTTAATAAACTACTTTATTTGTGACCCCTTTGTTGTTACACAGAACACGCACCACCGATTGATCAGAGTCTTTGACCCTATTGCCTAGATAGAAATGAACTCGGAAATGTTCTTAGAAACCACTGATAGTCAAATTGATTCAGCTGTAACAACAACCGCTGTAATAGCAGATGATGAAACAACAACAGTTGAATTATTTACTAGAGTCAGTTCTAAGAGCGTCGTTATGGAAGTCGAACCTGGAAAAGCCTTGAACATCAATCCCAATCTCTCCACTGTTGAAACTCGTCGAGTGATGAAATTATTGAATGAACATAAAGAAGCATTTGTCTGGGATTACATGGATATGAAAGGAATTCCCTATGAATTATGCACCCACCATATGAACCCAAACCTTAGAGAAATTGTTAAGGAAGAACTTCAGAAACTTCTCAATGCCAGATTCATCTATCCTATATAAGATAGCGAGTGGGTATCACCGTTGGTTATTTTTCCTAAGAAGAATGGTAAGTGGAGAGTGTATGTGGACTATAGAGCCCTGAATAAGGCCACACAGAAGGATCATTTCCCTCTACCATTTATTGATCAGGTTTTAGACAACCTAGTCGGGAAAAAAAAAATTTCTCTTTCCTAGATGGATTCAGTGGCTATAACCAGATACAAATTGCTCCACAAGACCAAGATAAGACCACCTTTACCAGCCCTTGGGGTACATTTTCCTACAGGGTTCTCCCATTTGGCTTGTGTAATGCACCAGCCACTTTCCAAAGAGTTGTGATTGGTATTTTCTTTGATATGGTGAATGACTATATGGAAATATTCATGGATGACTTTACACCTTATGGTACTGATTTCGAAGAAGCTTTGTCTAATCTGGAAAAAGTGCTTAAAAGATGTAGACAATATCATCTTTCTTTAAGTAAAGAAAAGTGCCATTTAATGATGTGCGAAGGGGTAGTGCTGGGACACTTCATCTCTTATGAAAGGATTCAAGTAGATCCATCCAAAATCCAGGTAATTTTGGGCATTCCAACTCCATCAACTCAAAAAGAGGTAAGAAGTTTTTTAGGGCACGCTGGGTATTACAGGAGATTCATTAAAAATTTCTCTAAAATTGCCTCTCCATTGTTTTTTCTACTAACAAAAGCTGTTGACTTTTGTTGGACTGATAGCTGTGAATTGTCTTTTGCAGATCTGAAACAGAAATTGTCCACGGATCTCATCCTGAGAGGGCCCAATTGGGCTCTTCCTTTTCATATTTCTTCAGATGCCTCAGACATATCAATTGGTGAAGTACTAGGGCAACAGAAGGACAAAGAACCCTACATTATCTACTATATCAACAAGAACATGGCTCCTGCTGAGTTAAATTACACAGTTACTGAAAGAGAATTCTTGGCAGTATTTTATCCAATCAATAAATTAAGGCATTATGTAACTGGTTATCCCACTTTTATTCATATTGATCATACAACCATTAAATATCTAATGAATAAACCTATTACTAATGCTCGAGTGACAAGATGTTTGTTACTACTGCAAGAATTTGACATCGCTATAGTGGATAGACCAGGAAAAGAAAATGTGGTTGTTGATTTTCTCTTGAGATTACATATAAATGATGATAATTCACCTGTAGATGATTCCTTTCCTGATGAACATTTGTTTGCAGTATCTTCTCACTCACCTTGGTATGCAGACATTGCTAATTATTTGGTTGCAAGGAAGGTACCTCCACATCTATCTCCTCGAGAAAGAAGGAAGATTATTCAAAAGAGTGCTAGGTATAGTTGGATAGGAGGATACCTCTTCTACACAAGCCTGGACCAAGAAATCAGGAGATGTGTGAGGGATGATGAAGTTCATGATCTACTGAAAGCTTGCCATGATGGCCCTTGTGGGGGTCATTTTGCTGATAAAAGGACCAGGCATAAAATTTTAAGGATGGGTTATTTTTGGCCCAACATATTTCAAGATGCCAAGAAGTAGGTCCAAGCTTGTGACAGTTTCCAACGCATGGGTCATCCAACTCATAGGGATGAGATGCCTCTCCAGTCTCAAGTAGTGATAGATCCTTTTGAGAGATGGGCCATGGATTTTGTAGGACCCATTCACCCACCTTCCAATCAGAAAGTCTATATATTGGTCTGTACTGATTACATGACCAAGTGGGTGGAGGAAAAAGCACTTATCAGAGCCTCAAAAGAAGTTGTCTTAGCATTCTTGTTTGAAGAAATATTTGTTAGGTTTGGCGTTCCTAGAGAATTGGTAACTGATGGAGGACCCCCTTTCACATCATATAAATTTGAAGCTCTACTCAGTAAATATCATGTTTTACATAGAATAGCTTCTCCATACCATCCATAAGGCAATGGCTAGGTGGAAAGCACCAACAAAGTTATCGAAGCCATTCTTACTAAAACAGTGAGAGAAAATCATAGGGATTGGTCTGACAGATTGCATGAAGCTCTATGGGCTTACCGAACCACTTGGAGGAGAACAAATGGTTTTTCTCCTTATGAGATGGTATATGGAAAAAGCCATGTTTTCCCCATTGAATTCGAAATCAAAACCTTAAGAACTGCATCAGCAGTCAGCCTCAACTTGACTATGGCACAAAAATCCAAACTGCAACGGCTCAACGAGCTTGATGAAAATCATTTGGTCACCATCCATCAAACCACAGTGATTCAACAACAAAGAACAAAATGGCATGACCGAGTCATCAAGAAGAAATTATTCCAGAAAGGAGATTGGGCTCTGTTGTATGATTCACATTTTAAAGAATTTCAAGGTAAGTTGCGTACACGATGGCTAGGGCCTTACGAGGTAGACACCATTTTTCCCAATGGGACAGTCCAGTTGATTACTATTGATGGATCCAATACACAGTTACATGCAAATGGTCATCGCTTGCATCTGTATCAGCGTCCACTGTCCAAGGAAGAATTCAAAACTAGATGTACGGTTGATACAGGTTATCAATTCTTAAACGAAAATGAGCTTGCTCCTTCCCCTTCTGAACTTTAGGACTTCTTTTGCTCAGACCTTGTATATAAGTAACCTCAGCAAAATTTTCATTTCTCTGTTTTTAGTAGAAATTTCTCTATTTTATTTACTATGCTAATAAAGCTTTGAAAGGTGTCAGGCGATTATGTATGTCCAGGTGGATTAATGAACAACAAGGTTGCATGGCGCAAAATGAGTCAATGATTAGTTCATGGAAGTTGAAAAACTTCCTAGAAACTAAGTAATATAGCGTTCAGTCAATTTCCATGCTATTACACCTTATTCCGATAAATTGGCCGATTTCCATGTTGTTACACCTTCTTCTGATAAAATGGTCGATTTCCATGTTGTTACACCTTCCGATAAATTGGTCGATTTCCATGTTGTTACACCTACCTCTGCCATTTTTGCTGAAGAACCTGTTGCTACACTAATTGTTGTTATTCTTTCTTGCCACTTCACTCTTTCTTTTTCGAATTTTTGCCGATGTTGTTGCTCCAACCCTCCATTCTTTCCATGCCACAACACCACTAATTAGACAATACTGATGCTCTCTATCCAAAAGTGTTTCTTCATAATGACTCAACTTCACATTTGGCGATTTCCAATTGGCTAACTACAACAAGGACTCTGTCTCTGCTCCAGTTGTCATTTCTCCCATGATCCTTCATAATGTCAGCTATTCTGCGCAACTCAGATGGCGGTTGGATAGTGTGGTTACTCTGACAAGTCGTTATGTGCGGTAAGGTATGAGGTATGTGATTAATCCTACATGTTACAGTAATGAAGGTATAAAAGCATGGTTTCCTATTTATTAAGTGTTTGTCATAAATCGATGCACCTGGAGCCAATCCGCTTAGTTGAGGGGGGAAATGTAAATCTAGGCTTCTAGCCGTCTATACCGAATTTTATACACACCTCCACCACCTTTCTGCCCACACTTATTTTTACTGAGACACTGTATTATTTCTGCAAACTACGTTTGAGCTTGTTGCGTCTCTGATTTAGGTGATAGTTTCTCCTCCTACGTGCCTGATTAGAATCTCAAGAAACATCATGGGAGGATCAACTATGAGATATGAACCCACAACTCTAGACAGTTTGCTGCTACACCCAGAGACCTACCAAATATTTCTCCAGGCCAACTGGATATCGTATTTTAAAAAGTTGAAGGGGTTTAATGAGGATGAGGTATTGGAGTTTACTCAAATCTTAGTGAAAGGTATTTAATGGTGAATGGGGTAAGGAATCCAGTCTCGTAAGAAATCATTCCTACGGTAACAGGGTTGCCAAGAACAGGAGATCAATGGTTTAATAGAAAAACACATCTTCTGAATGCACATAAGGACTTCCTCATCAACACTAAGCAAGTTCAAACCAAAGGCAGAGGTGTAGATGTCAATTCCTTACCAAAGCCATGGGGGAAAGTCGCAAAATTTCTTAAAAGATACATTACCTGCAAAGGTTGATACCAAGTTGTTATTTTTCTGATTTTATCTTATTATCACATCTGTGACATCATAAATTCATAAACATTCCTTATTTTCTCCTCCATTCATTGCATAACATGGCCTGTTTTGCAAAAAAATCCAAGAACCCCAAGAACTGCATTTCTAATCACAAACTCATCGGCCTATTAATTTGCAGAGGTGTGGACATTTCCAATAACCCATTACCTACTATAGTAGACCAACCACATTATATACATACAGATATGATTGCACTTGTCCTTGAAAAAACAACCCATGTCCCTCTTCCTAAGCCTCTACCCTTAGTTGCAATAGCTGTCCAAACCCCTATTGTCGCTACCCATAAGAAAACTCAAAGAAGCAACCGCATAACCTGAAGCCATCCTGGCACTAACCAGAAAATCCTCGACAAAATTGTATTGCAACGGCATGTAGCTATGGTTGAACAAACAGATGAACAACCAACCACTCGACCAAGACATGCGTCACAACACTTGGTTGCAACACCTATCATTGAAAACCTACCCCTGTCTCTGAAAAGAAAACCCCTGCTCCTATCTCTGCATTACCTAAAAAGTGAGCAAGGTCAGCATGGTCCACTGTAACATCAAGTATTCTTACCTCCTTTGTTGTTGAACCGACATTCACACAGAACCCTCCTATTGTTGCAATGGTTGATCAAGCACCTACTATCATTACCAATAAATTTTCTCAGAAACGAAAACATCCATTCAAGAGAAAACCTTGGAGAGCCCTTTACCAAATTGGATCAACAAAAAATCAAAGCCCTTTGGTTGTTGTGACAGAGAATTCCACAGCGGTACGAATACCAGGTTTTACTTTATGCACAAAACTTCAGGAAACTATTCTCTCCTTCTAGAGTGAATGTACTCAAATCACAACCAAATCATCAGCTCCACCTGATGATTTTTTGCATCACACATCCATTGTCGATGTCTAGATCATCGCAGACCCCAGAATACCAGAATAGCTTCCTTGTGTGATTAAGGATGAACGTCACGTTCCTCCTCCAGCAACGTAGAAGAAAACCCCTGCTTTCATTTCTATTTTATCTAGGAGAAGAACCAGGTCCACCAGGTCTGTCGAAGCTGCCATTAGATGGAAAGATATGGAACAGGCTATTCCTATTCTTCGTCCATTATCCTCTATAGTGGATGCAGGGAAGGTTCCACATGAACCAGCTATCCAAGTCACGACTATTCCACAGTACCCAGTCATGACAAATACCATTGTTACACAAGAACCAACTGTCCAGGTCGATACCGTTACACCAAAACCAGCTGCTCCACAGAGGATTTTCCCACTAGAGTTAGTAATACAAGAACCAATTGTCCATGTCGAAATTGTTCCACAAGAACCAGTCCTGACAGACACAGTTGTTACACAAGAACCAACTACACAGCCTGATGAGGATGTTCCACTTGCCCAATTGTTTGCCCAAATAGAGAGAAAAATCAAGAATACAGAAAATTCTAGAATCAATGCACTAATAACAAAGTATGATAACCTCAAAGCAGAGTTAAACACCCTAAAACAAGAGGTGGAGGCTGCTCGATAGAAGAATCCAGAAGGGATAACCTCAGACATCCTAGCACTGACAAAAGCTGTTATGGACAGAAACAAAGAACTCATGTTCTTTGAGTGCGGAAACATTTACTTTGAGGCAGGATATGAGGAAGTCAAAGTTCCAGTCACTAAAGGACCAACAACTATCTCAGTCAAGACTGAACATGACCTTACAGCTACACAAAAATCAGTAAAATAGAGGAGATCTCAACATCATAAAACAGTTGTTGTTATACCAGAAGCTTGCAAACCAGAACCTCTGTTTCCTTCACGAGTTGTTACTTGAGCAATTCAAACTGATTCTGTTCTCAAGGATAAAGAAACACATACAGATTGTTGACACAACAGATTTTATTTTGGACACAACATTTTTCAATACCGACACTTAGCAATTCTCTTATCAATTTTGCACTGGAGGAGACAGTTATCTACTTCAGCTACAAAGTAAGGTTTGAATGTGTTTTGCATGAGGACATGCAATGTCTTCAGTTGGGGGGCATGTTAGGACCCAGAAATGTCCCTTTTTCACTACATCTTTTGCCCATTCAACCTTCTCATTCCTAAGATAAATGACTATTATAATGAGCACTAAGAACCTTTTTCCCAAGGTATGAACTATTCATCTCGCTTTTATATTTTCATTTACTTAGCATGTTTGATTGGTAACGTTCACATATTTTATCCATGAAATGATTTAACTAATGATCAAAATGCTTAGAACAGCCCACTTCGAGAAACTCGTTGTTGTTACAGCTATGCGGCAATCTTGGAAGTTGTTACATGACTACTGCAACAGATGCCACCAGTCCTTGAAGATGTTACATGACTACTGCAACAGAAGCTTGTCAATCCTGGAAGTTGTTACAACAGACGCCACCAGTCCTATTGTTATACGACTGCTGCAACACCTATTGATTAGATATGCTGGATCACGATGTTGATCAAGGGGAGTTCTAGATTTTTATTAATGATATCAAATGAACATCTTGAGAATCGAAGGATTCTCAAGACTGTTCTAATTTTGATTCTATTGAATGACATCTAACTTTAAATAGCAGAGCTTTGGTAACAAAAGGAGGTTTTTTTACGGGAGAAAAGAAAAGTAATGCTTATTGCACATGGAAATATTTGGCAATTAAATGAAAGAGTGGATTGAATTCCTTTAGAAGAATGTAACCTATTTCTTTGAGAGGATTCCGTGAGAAGGAAAGGGCCCACCTTCCTCATCGATTCCCCTCTGTTTTGAATTCTAGATTAGTTGTTTTAAATGTGAATGATTTAACTATTAGACATTTCTAGAATACAACTGCAGTTATAGTTTTGTTCCTTCTTGTTAGATGTGCATAAATTTGTCTCATGAGAATTAGAAGTCGATTGTTGAACATTGTTGGAGAACTGCTTTCCCTTTTTTTTGCATTAGGTTAAAATCTCGTTTCCTAGAAATAAAAGTGTGAAGTACCTTCTTGCAATAAGTAGATTTACTTTCTATAAATAGTATAGAACTTCTTCCTGCAAAGGTAAATTAGAAAGTTAGATTAGAGTAGGCAATCCAGGGTTCTTTTACATTCATCAGTTTAGATTGAAACTATGATTTCAACTATGTAGAACTCCAGTTGTATCAGCACAACTGTGTTAGTGATAATGTTTGTTTGTTTTTTTTCCTTACTACAATTAGATTAGATATGCTTTCATAATCTAACATAGACTGTGCACAATTATCTTGAAATAACAGAATTCCCTGGGTTGACAATTTATATTGAACACTTTGATTTTCTATTCAATTAGACAATTAAAGTGCCCAACAGACGCTAGACGGGAGAATAGCAAAGAACACATGAAATTGTTGAAAAAAATATTAAGGCGCCTCAGTAGTCTGGAAACCATTACCAAACTGCTAACTGAGGTTGATACAGACCCGAAATCCAAGTTGGAGCGGTTTACGACTCAATTCAACCTCTGTCTGTGCTATGTCCATCACATGGACATCACGCTCTTGCTCAGAAGATCGAAGAATCTTATGGCGATGTTAAGAAAGGCGCGCGAGGCTATAAGGTAGCTTCTATTTAAAGTGGCACAGTGCGTCTCGCCTATCAACTAATCGCAGGGAAGTTGGTATGCAAGAATCGACCCACGCAAGTATCCGGCTTTGTAGTCAACCTCACAGGGAAGTGTGCAGAGGGACTACAGATGAACTAGGAGGAGTACCTGGTGAATCAACTAGAGATTGACTATAGAGAAACCCAAGATCAGGGGCATGAATTCCATTTTAGCTGGCTCTTGATACTTATAGCTTTCGTTGCATGGGAGCTACCAGAAGGTACAACCTTCCTGAACATTGACCCCTTTGAAACACTGGCTGCGAAGTTTAGTACACTATGGTACTTGAACGATATGAACAAGCAGTGGAAATCCAATGTTGTCTTCAATACCTACTACACCCATTTGAAGCTCACCATCCATTCCGAGCCTCGCATGACCTCTAACACTTTACACAGGTTTCGACCTTTGATGAAGTTCAACACGGAACACCATTTCATATATATTATAGGATGCATTGACGAGCACAAGGAATAGCTTCAGTTTTATTATAAGCTGACAGAAGAAGACCTAGAGACCTAGAGGAGATCACCAAGGAATGGTCGGTGGACCAACAAAACCCTAACTATTGGCCCTTTTGGCAACACTTGCGAAGCAAATGAAGTCTCACCTAAGGTAGAGGCAGGGGTGGTTGCAGAACTCAGGTGTCTGCAACCTTAGCTGGGACAAAGATATGTGATTATATATTTTACAGGATACTTAGCATAGATCATTCATCAATATTTATCCCTTATGGTACTTCACAGAAAGCACAGATCATCGCAATGAATATCTAGACTAAAGATGATTCAGTACTTAGCCACAAAAATATAGATTAGATTCAGCAGATCAAGCACTAAGAATCTATCAGATCTAACATTCATTCATATATCATAAGCACATAGCAGAACTAGATCTATTTAATCACAGCAAGCACTTAGCCAAGAAGGAGATAAACACGTTCAGAGCACAATACACACAGTTACTATGGTTCACCCCCACCCTAGGGCTACGTCCACAAAGTATTCTTCTTTATATTATCTCGGTCAAGCGGTTACAGCACAGAGCTTTAGTGACCCTTACTTCGCACAGGATAGAAGATCTGCGCAGCTCGCTAGATCCTTCCTCCTTGCACTTCAACACAAAACTACAACAACTTGCACTTAGCTTGTCAATCCCCTTACAATCATGCACATAGAACTTGCAATATACATCCGATCACACAAATACAGCTACTTGCACTAAGAAATCACATCTACTACATCTTACATTTCCTAAGTGTCTATATATAGATTACAAAATGGGCCTAAGAGTGGGTAAACCCACGGGCCGACATTCCTTTCCCTTTACATCAACCCAAAAACCTTAAAAGGTACCCAAAAATAGGTCTTGCTTGCTTCGTGTTACGCTCCATCTTTGGCAAGTTGTCACAGTCCCAAAAGGGTTAATTATGACCAAGTATTCTTCAAAACTTGGTCAAGGGCCAACAGGCCCCCAACACTCACCTATGACTCGTCCCGAGTCAATCAGGTCTGATCAATTCTTCCTTGAATGCCTCGAGCATCAGACCTGATTGACTCAGGACGAGTCACAGGTGAGTGTTGGCTCAAGATGCTGCAGTACGATAGCCTCTTGCACTATAAATTCCTGGATCACTATGTCATTGAGCGGTCCTTCCAAGTGTTGTTCTGCAGTGAGGACAACCTATTCGAGTTCAGCTTCCTGGCTTTCAAGTTCAGTGAACATTTGGCATTCCATTTCTTGGATCGGCTGAAGTCGTTGGGAGACTTCCATCCCTTTACTTGGCAGTGTATGTACCTTTTGTTCAGTTATGCATTGTTCTGTGAACCTCTTCATTCTTTCAAATGGAGTCAAAGTCTTGATCTGTGCCTGTAGCGTGTATGCATGTTGCTTTGCTTCTTGGAGTTGTGCCTCCAATGTCTGCAATTCTGGATTCTCTACAAGGGTTTCATAAGTCTGGGCACTTCTAGCACTCAGCTGCTTGCATTCCAAAGCAAAGGTTTTTAATCATCCAACTGTGCTTTGAGCAGTGTCCTCTCTTAAATCTCTTATTTCCTGAGGGGTCTTGGGCACGATGTGGAGCTCCAGATCTCTGATGTGTTGTTAGAGTTGTTGGATTACTTCTTCCAGTTGGGTCACCTGCTGTGGGAGACGGTCTTCCATCTTCACCTCTACGACTATCACAGAGTGTAGTGCTTTGTGAATCCTTTCCTGAACTTCAAGTTTCTCTAGAAACTGTGCCTTTTCCTCGTCCCACTTCACTTTCAAGGCAATATTTTCTCATTCTTCCTCCTTCTGTTGTTATAGAAGTGATTTTTTTGCTTGCATCAAAGCCTAGGTGGCTTGTATTATGTCTTCTTGAGCTCGTCAGAGGTGAGCTTCGACTTGATCAACGATCTGGTGTAGTTGAGTGGGCTCAACGCCTGTTCATGATGGCTTGCTTATTAAGGGAATTATAGCCACTGCTTGGCTGGACTAGAGTTCCTACTGCACTTCTTTGAGTTTTCCTTTGATTCAGTTGAAGAGCTCCCCCTGCTTTTCTTCTTGCTTTTCTACGAGCTCGAGTGAAACATCGTTCAGCACATAAATTAGGAAGTCGAAGTCATCTAGGGTAAGGGTAGTTTTAAGCATGGTCTGGGTGGCCTTAGCTTTCTTTCAGGAGGAGGTCTTTGGTGGTGTCATATTTTTTTACATGGAGGGATCCTCCTCCTCTTTAGGTGGGGTAACCTCGCCTCTATTTTGTTCAACTTCTATACCGCCTAGCTCGTCACCATCGCCTCCCTGCGTAGGTGAGATCGAAGTAGTCTTCGCGGATGTGCTAGGGACATATTCGACTTTGTCATCCTTCTTAGTCTTGCTTGGCCCAGGGGTATCCAACATAGCTTCAGGTCTTTCCTCGTCGAACATTTCTGCAAGGTCTGCTGCAACAAGGAGGTCTGTCGACCATTCCTTGGTAATCTCCTCCAAGTCATCCTCTGTCAGCTTGTAGTAGGATTGGAGCTGTTGTTTATGCTCATCACTGCACGTTGTAATATAGGTGAAGTGGTGATCCATGCTAAATTCAATCAAAGGTCTAAACCGATGAAGTACATTTGGTGTGATCTACGGTTTAGACTGAATTGCATTCTTCAATTGGTTGAAGTAGGTGTGGAAGACGGCATTAGACTGCCACTGCTTGTTCATGTCACTGGAGTACCAAAGCGTAAAAAACTTCACGGCTAATGGTTCGAAAGGTTTGATCTCTGGGAAAGTGGCTCCCTCTGGAAGCTCCCAAGCGATGAAAGCAATGAGTATGAGCAACCAACTAAAGTGGAACTCATACCCTTGGTCTTGCGCTCCTTTGCAATCCAGCTCTAACTAGTTTACAAGATATTGCACCCAATTCATTTGTAGTCCCTCGGCGCACTTCCCTTGGAGGTCAACTACGAAGCCAGTCACATGTGTTGGTATGTTCTTACGAACTAATTTTCCTGTGATCAACTGACATGCAAGGCGCATTGTGTCGCTCTGGATAGAGGCTACCTTGTAGCCTCGCGTACCCTTCTCTACATCATCATAAGTTTCCTGTATCCATTGTGCTAGTGCTCAGTCTGAGGTCTTGCTTGGGTAAAAGTCCTGTGGGTCAAGGCCTTGAATGCTAAGTCCTATGATCCGATTGATCAGAGTCGAATCCACAGTGATGCGGTGATCCAACCATAAGTATCCATTGTGGTAGCAAGACATCAACAACCTGATGCATGCATTGACTTCCTGGTATTTGTCGAAATGATGGATCTTCATTATGTTGAGCAGTGTGGACTACGTGAGGTTCTGGACTGCAGGAAAATATTAGGATTTTTGCCTTTGGTCTTGGTTAGGTATTTATGTGGAGCTAACATGTTGTAGGTTTTGCGATCTCCAAGGTTAAAATCATTAAATTTCAGTGCTGCGAGCTTATCCTAGTTAGCATGTACTGCGTGCACCCCTTTCGGAAGATACGCAGTGATCAGGGTGTACTCAAATTTCCTGGGTACACTGTCATAGTTAATCTTTCCACTCAAAGGTGGGATGTAAACCAGCAAAATGCACGAGATCGGCTTGGCATTTGCAATATCGTTTATGTGCTTTGTTCTTGTCTTGGTCGTGGTTCTGCAAGGTTCTGCGTCGTGAGCAATGGAAGGAGAATCTTGGACTCCTCCTGGATTGGATGCTTGTACACCTATAGACATCCTTCTCTCTGACATCACTCTCTCATCCATTAGGTCAATCAAAACTTCTTCAACTACTTTCTCAACAGATTTGAGCTCGTCTGACATACAAGCTTGGGTCCACTAGCTTAGGCGTGAAAATGAATGATGAACAGTATGGGAACAAGGCAATGATCGTAGAATGAAGTAATCTCAAGTTCTGGGCTCAAATTCTCACTTAGAAAAAAGTATTCTTGGTACGTGGCACGATGAACTAAGTAGGGAAACTTAGCAACGGTCTACTTGCAACGGATATGGGGGCCTACATTAACTTCGTTCTATCCATTTTGGTGTTGTCCAACAGTCTAGTGGGAACCCATAATTTCTTTTCAACCAGTTCGGGTCGGAATTCCAATGGCTATATCGATCCAATAGCTATATTGTTGCGCCATGGAGAAGTGCCAGATGTCGTTGTTCTGATATCTCAGTGAATCTTAATTCTTGTGATTTTTCCTTCTAGAAAGTTCCTTCTGGAGTCTTCGGTAACTTTCTTATTTTGGCCTTCTTCTTACTTATATTCCTAGCCTTTTTCCCAGTGATCTTGGTCTCAGTCACCCTCTTTCCATTCTAAATCTTATCTTCTCTTGACGTAGTCACTTTGCGCTGCCTAGGATCTTTCCTCAGATCCAAGGGTAATACTCCTTCATCATATGGATTAGATATTTCAGTCTTTTGTGGTTCCTCTAACACTCTTATAACTTCGAAATCCAGTTCCCTGGTGTTTAATAGCGGAGATCTGTTCCCTTGTTCCTCCATCAAGTAGGCAATCCTTCTAGTAAAAAATTCCATGAGTTCTTGCTTCTTCTGTTCTAGGGATTCCTTTTCTTCTCTCCTTTGGATCTAGTCTTTTTTAATCCAGATATTTCCTAGCAAAGATGGAAATGGGGCACGATCCTCAATAAATATAATAACTTTGAAATCCTCCTCTGTCGAGGTTCCATGGGTACTCATAGCTATCTGGGTAAGTCTGCCACATAGGGTTACCATTTTGCCTTTAAATAATCCGATGGTTCCTAGTGAAGGGACCAGAGCAGACCTTCCTAGGGTTTCCCAAGTTCTTTCTATCACAATATTCATCGGTGTACCCTCATCCAGGGCAAAGTCAATGTCGAAGTCTCCTATTCTTACTTCTATTTTCTCTTGTTCTCTAAAGATCTCTGACAAACTGACATCCTTATGATCATCTAGGGTTTCTTTTATTGTCATTAACATGATCTCTGATTCTTTCTGGGGTTCTTCCAAAATTTTAGTCTCTTGATCTCCTTCAAAGTTTTCTTGTTCCATATTCAGTTTTTCAAGTCTAGCAATCATTCTAGGGCAATCCAATACTTCATGGTCCATAGCTTTACAACATAGGCAGCTAGAGTTTCTCCCAGGGCATTCTTTAGTAAGATGTCTTGGTCTTTTGCAACTATAACATAGGGTCAATACTCTCTTTCTTTTAAATGAACCCCAACTTCTTTTGTACTGCACACTAGGGTCATGGTGGCTAGCCTGCAAAAATTTCTTTCTAGGATCCTACATCCATTGGTTAGTCCAAAAATTCTTTCTATGCATAGGTATAACATATCTATCATTATTCTTATCAAATCTATCAAATGTTCTTCCATCTAACAATGCCCTAGTTTTTAGGCTAGGACAAAATCTATCAAGCATACTTAGATTCTTGCTTTTAGAAACAAAAAATTTCCACTTATCTTTCCTATATAGAGCACAAAGATTTCAGATCTAAAACCTGAACTATTCTTACCTTTATTAGAGCACAAAGCTTACAGATCTTACCTCTTTTTGTAGATCTGACTTAGAAACTTCCACTTTAATATTTCTTAGAGCATAGAGCATTCAAATCTGACTTCTTTTCTTCAATATCCACCTATTTTATTACAGGTCTAACCTCTTTCCTTCAGATCTGACCTCTCTTTCTCAGCACAAAGCTTCATAGGTCAAGTAGAATATTGCGTACTAGGGCAACAGATCTACGCACAGAGCTTATTTCGCACAAAGCTTTTTCTTCTTTAGTTCCCAGCAATCACAGTTCTTGTCCTGGCAACAGAACCATTTGTTGGAATAGGGGAAGACCCAGGGTTCAACGCTCAAGAGCGCACCAACAAAACCCTAACTATTGGCCCTTTCAGCAACACCTGCAAAGCAGATGAAGTCTCACCCTAGGTAGAGGTAGGGGTGGTTGCAGAACTTAGGTGTCTACAACTTTAGTTGGGACATTGATCTGTGATTATATCTTTTACAGGATACTTAGCATAGATCATTCATCAATATTTATCCCTTATGGTACTGCGCAGAAAGCACAGAGCATCACAGTGAATATCTAGACTAAATATGATTCAGTACTTAGCCACAAAAATATAGATTAGATTCAACAGATCAAGCACTAAGCATTTATCAGATCTCACATTCATTCATATATCATAAGCACAGAGCAGAACTATATCTATTTAATCACAGCAAGCACTTAGCCAAGAAGGAGATAAACACATTCAGAGCACAATACACACAATTGTCATGGTTCACCCCCACCCTAGGTCTACGTCCACAAAGTCTTCTTCTTTATATTATCGCAGTCAAGAGATTACAACACAAAGCTTCAATGACCCTTACTTTTCACAGGATAGAATATCTGCGCAGCTCACTAGATCCTTCTTCCTTGCACTTCAGCACAAAACTACAACAACTTGCACTTACCTTGTCAATCCCCTTACAATCATGCACAGAGCACTTGAAATATACATCCGGTCACACAGATCCAACTACTTTCACTAAGCAATCACATCTACTACTTCTTACATTGCCTAAGTGTCTATTTATAGATTACAAAATGGGCCTAAGAGTGGGTAAACCCATAGGCCAACATCCCTTTCCCTTTACATCAACCCAAAAACCCTAAAAGGTACCCAAAAATAGGTCTTTCTTGCTTCCTGTTGTGCTCCATCTTTGGCAAGTTGTCCCAGTCCCATAATGGTCAATTATGACCAAGTATTCTTCAAAAATTTGTCAAGGGCCAACAACAGTTGTAGTATGCCTTCGGAAAGCACAGGAAGAAACAGCACAGGACACCCAAGCCTTAAAGCAAGCTTAGGAGGAAATCATCGAACAATGCTGAGCTGCGCAATGAGAGAAGGACACTCTCGAAGCAAAATTTAGAGAAGATGGGGAGAAGATCCAAAAAGAGAAAGAGCAGTTGCTCACAAAGTAGATAGGGATTGAAGAAGCAATCAACAGATCATTTCACTCTGTGAACAACTTAGAGTAGAAGGCAGAAGAACCCATACAACACCAAGTGATGAAGCTTTCTCAAGTTATTCAACAACGACAACAAAGAGTCGTGGAGTTATAGCTTCAAACCATACCAAATAACCTGCAAGAAGTGCACGAACAACGAGAAATGACTTTCTAGAGCACAGTAGAAAGGATTAAATCACTCACTGAGGAATGAAAACAGTTAAGTAGCAAAAGTGCGCAAATATATGAGAACCTAACAGAGAATCCAGAATTGCATAAATTGGATTTGCAGCTCCAGGAAGTGAAGTATGAAACCGAAAATCTACAGGTGTAGCTAAAGGCCCTATCACCCATAGAGAGAATGAAGGAGTCTCACAAGCAGCGCACTGTCCAACAGCAAATCCATATGATCCAGAGCAAGGTAATGGAAGTAACTCAACAACTTCAACCTGTGTCAGATAAGGCATGCATGTTATTTTCAGAGATTGAGACCAAAGAATAGGTTTTCATCTTAGCAGAGCAGCGCCTCGACGGACTAGTAAATGACACACTCATCTAGGAGTTCATCGAGCAAGAGGTCATGGCACAGCAACAGGTCGAAGTAGCTCAAGACAAGATCAAGGAATTCGAGGCAGAATTTCTCAAACTAGAGTGACTCGGGACGAGTCACAGGTGAGAGTTGGGGGCCTGTTGGCCCTTGACCAAGTTTTGAGGAATACTTGGTCATATTTGACCACTTTTGGGACTTTGACAGCCTGTCGAAGGAGGCACACGAGATGAAGCAGAGATCACAGAATCTCAGCCCACTTTGGGTCTTTTTTGGGTTTTGGGGAATATGTAATGGGAAAGGGATTTCGGCCCATGGGTTTACCCATGCTTAGGCCCACTTTTGTAATGTATAAATAGGCATCTAGGCGATGTAAGTAAAGGAGAATATTGGCCAAGGGATTAGTGCTAGAAATGATCCATGTAATTGACTTGCAGAGCTGAGTGCAAGTGTTGTAAGTGTTGAGTGAATAGATTGTAAGGAGGCTTTGTGCTAGATATACTCGAGGAAGGAGGATCTGGCGAGGTGCCTGCAGATCTCCTGTCGTATGCAGAGTAGGATTTTGATAGCTCTGTGTTGTAACCGGATTGACTGAAGCTAATAAAGAAGAAGAGTTGGTGGACATAGCCCTAGGGTGGGGGTAAACCACATAAATACTGTATGTTGTGCTTTGTGCTTATTCTTAGATGTTTTGTATTGCAAAGTGATTAGATGTGATTAAATAGACTTTCTTATTCTTAGTGCTAAATATGTATATGAATGTTAAATCTGATGTGTATGAATATGCTAAGTTCTTGGTCTCCCAGATCTGATCTGTCCTATTGTTTCTAAGTGCTTGGTCTATCAGATTTGATCTGTCTTGTGATTGCTAAGTGCTAAAATAACCTAGACCTAAGTGAATGTTGTGATGCTCGGTTATGTCGGCGAAGTAGATCTAAGTGGAATATTGATGAATGATCTATGCTAACTGATTTGTAAGCGATATAATCACAGATCTACGTCCCAGCTAAGGTTGCAGACACCTGATTCTTGCAACCACCCTTGCATCTACCTCGAGTGAGACTTCATCTACTTCGTAGGTGTTTCCAAAATGTCTGGTAGTTAGGGTTTTGTTGGTGTGTTGTTGTAGCATTGAACCTTGGGTCTAGCCCTGTGCCAACAAATGGTTCTGTTGTCGGGACTAAAACTGTGATTGTTGGGAACTAAGGGAGAAGAAGCTTTGTGCAAAGACTCATCCTGAAACTGTGGAAGCTTTGTGTGTGGATCTGTGCCCTAGTGCACAGTATTTTACTTGATCTAAAAAGAGAAGGCCAAATCTGAAGAAAAGAAGCAAGATCTGAACGCTTTGTGCTCTAAGAAAGATTAAAGTGGAAGTTTTTGAGGAAAAGAGGTCAGATTTGTAGAAAAGAGGTAAGATCTGTAAGCTTTGTGCTCTGATAAAGGTATGAATACTAGAAAAAAATTTAGATCTGAAAGCTTTGTGCTCTGTAGAAGTGAGATAAGTGAAAATTTGTGCTTCTAGAGCATGGATATAGGTATGTTTGATAGACTTTGTCCTAGCTTGAAAACTAGGGCATTAATAGATGAAAGAAAGTTTGATATGAACAGATCCGATAGATATGTTATACCTATGCATAGAAAGAATGTTTGGACTAACAAATGGATGCAGGATCCTAGAAAGAATTTTTTGCAGGCTAGCTACCATGATCCCGGTGTGCAATACAGAAGAAGTTGGGGATCATTTAAGAGAAAGAGAGGATTAACCCTATGTTACAGTTGCAGAAGACATGGACATCTTGCTAAGGAATGCCCTGGTGGGAGATCTAGTTGTCTCTGTTGCAAATCCTTGGACCACGAAGTATTGAATTTCCCTAGAATGATTGATAAGATTGAAGGCATGAATTTGAATGAAGAAAACCCTAAGGCGGATCCAGAAATAGCAGAACCCTAGAGAGAATCAGAAAATATATTACTACAAATGAAATACACCACCGACATGTTAGATTATCACAGGTCTTTATTGGAAAAGAATTCATCGAGGTAAGAATAAGAGACTTTGACATTGACTGTTTTTTGGATGAGGAAACATAGGTAAATGTTATGATAGAGAGAACTTGGGAATCTATAGGAAGGCCTGCTATGATCCCTTCACTAAGAGGAATAGGGTTATTTAGAGGGAAACTGGTAAACTTATGTGGAAGGCTCACTCAGATATCTATGAACATCAATGGAACTTCGATAGAGGAAGATTTTGAGATTATCAAATTTATTGAGGACGGCGCCCCGTTTACTATGTTACTTGGAAAACCTTGGATTGAAAGAGATAAAGCTAGGAAGAAGGAAGAAGAAAAGGTTTTAGAATAGCAGAGACGAGAGTTAAAATATTTCATGACCAGAAGGATCCGGCAGTTGATTGAGGAACAGGAGAACAAATCAAAGCTATTTGACGCTAGAAGCCCATATGTCAAAGCTGCAAAAGAATTAGGGGACTCACAGAATATTGGAGTATTTGTATCAGATATAGACGAAGTAGTACCCCTGAGTCTTTGGAGATAACCTCAGCAGCACAAAGTGACTGTGCCCAAGGAAAATAAGAATCAGAATGGGAAAAGAACTACTGAGACGAAGCTCACGGGGAAGAAGGCTAGGAAGCTAAGTAAAAAGAGAGATAATATCAATAGGCTACAGAGGGTTCCAAAGGAAACCTCTCAGAAAGAAACTTTGAAAAATTGGAGCTTCGTCGGGATATCAGAATAGCGACTTGGGTCACTTCGCCATGGCGAAGCAATATAGCCATTGGAGGTCAATATATCCATTCGAAAAGCATTGATGGCTCATCACCAGACCATTAGACCACGCCATAACAGACATAACAAGAGTTAATGAAGCCCCATATCCATTACAAATGATCCGTTATAGAGTTACTTACTTATTCCATCGCGCCATGCACGGAAGACACTTTTGCTAATTGCAAATTTGAGTCTGTAGACTACATGAATTGTGAATAGTGATTACCCCACTCTTACTCTCTACCCTATTACAATACCTACATTATTTTGAGAACCTGAGATATTGATCCTAAGCGTATATGTCCAACGAATTTAGCACAGTTGAAGAATCTATAAGAGAGGTACTCGCTAGCCTTAGAGCCAAAAGATTCATGTCGGAGAGAGGATTGTCTATAGGTTTATAGGAATCATCGATGAGAGGAGTCCAAGCCTCCCCATTGATTTCTCAAGAAGGAACATCTTGAGCCGACGCAAAAAGAAGAACCAAACATAAAGATAATATGGCCAATGCAAAGTTGGTTCCATCCATCCTACCTACTTACATACCACCTCTAAGCGGTGCGATCAACAGAGATAGTGTTCCTAGAGACTTTGAGTACACTCTAGTCTAGCATACCTGCCGAAAGGGGTACACGCAGTCCACGTAGATCACGACAAGATCATAGCAGTGAAGTTTAGTGACTTCAACCTGGGGGATCGTAAATTTTACAGCATGCTTGCCCCGTACAAGTACCTAACCAGAACCAAGGGAAAGAATTTGAAGATCTTCCCTCAGCAATGGATGATGAACCTCGCAGAGTCCACTCTACTCAACGTTATGAAGATACTGCACTTCGGCAGACACCAGGAGATGAATTCTTGTGTGAAGCTACTGCTGGCGAGTTACCATGGAGGATACTTATGGTTAAACCATCGTATAACAATTGATCCAGCGTTGATCAATTCGATCACCGAGCTTAGCATGCAGGGCCCTGATCCCCATGATTACTATTCTGGAAAGACTGGGGATCATGCTCTTTCTCAGAATATCAAATAATCTTATGGTGATATTGAGAAAGGTGTGTGAGGCTACAAGGTAGCTTCTATTGAAAGTGGTGCAGTGTGCCTCGCCTGTCAACTAATCGCAGGGAAGTTGGTACGCAAGAATCGACCCACACAAGTATTTGGATTTGTAGTCGACCTCACAGAGAAGTGCACAAAGATACTACAGATGAACTGGGTGAAGTACCTGGTGAATCAAATAGAGATTGACTACAGAGAAGCCCAGGATTAGAGGCATGAATTCCATTTTATCTGGTTCTTGATACTTATAGCTTTCATTGCATGGGAGCTACCGGAAGGTGTAACCTTCCCTGACATCGACCCCTTTGAACCACTGGCTATGAAGTTCAATACACTATGGTACTCGAACAATATGATCAACCAGTGGAAATCCAATGTCGTCTTCCATACCTACTACACCTAGTTGAATCTTGCCATCCAGTCTGAGCCTCGCATGACCCCGAACACTTTACATGGGTTTCAACCTTTGATGAAGTTCAACGCGGACCACCATTTCATATATATTATAGCACGCATTGATGAGAAGAAGGAACAACTTCAGTCTTATTATAAGTTGAAAGAAGAAGACCTGGAGGATATCACCAAGGAATGGTCGGTGGACCTCCTTATTTCAGCAGACCCCGTAGAAATGTCTGACATCAACACCCCATAAGCTATGCAGGATACACCTAGGCCCGGTAAGACAAAGAAAACAAATAAGACAAAGAAGGTTGAGGAATTTCATGATATAGATAGCCTATCTGTGAGGACGGCTTCCACTACACTAGACCAAGGAGGTGATGGAAAAGACTTAGAAGAAGTCGAACAAAGACTAGAAGATGAATTAGAAATCATAAAGAAGAGGAAGGGTTTGCCTCCGGAACCTTCCTCTCAGAAGAAATCTAAAGCACCCGTAACTAAGCTGTAGACCACACTCACTCCAGATGACTTTAGTTTCCTCATCGCAGCTATGAATGAAGCTTTAGAAGAGATAGCAGAAAAGCAGGAAGTTAAGCAAGAGACAATGTACAACGGAATTGAGATTGAGCTCCAAGGAATGCAGCAGGCACTTCAGTCTAGCCACATAGTCTCCACTGCACCCCTGCCAGAAGGAACAATAGAGGAGGGAGATGAACCAGTTCAACTCCGCAAAATTGTTGATATAGTTGAAGTACGCCTTCGGAAAGCATAGGAAGAAACATCGCAGACCACCTAGGCCTTAAAGAAATCCCAGGAGGAAATCATCGAACAACGTCGAGCTGTGCAACAAGAGAAGGACACTCTCCAAGCAAAATTTGGAGAAGACAGGGCGAAGATCCAAAAATAGAAAGAGTAGTTTCTCACGAAGCAGATAGGGATTGAAGAAGCAATCAAAAGAGAATTTCTCTCTGTGACCGGCTTAGAGAAGAAGGCAGAAGAACCCATAGAATGCCAAGTGATGAAGCTTGCTGAAGTTATTCAGCAACTTCAACAAAGAGTCATGGCATTAGATCTTTAGACCATACCAATTAACCCACAAGAAGTGCACGACCAGTGAGAAATGACTGCCCGGAGCACAGTAGAAAGGATTAAAGAACTCACTGAGGAATGCAAATAGTTAAGTAAAAGAAGTGCATAGATATATGAGAACCCAACTGAGAACCTAGAATTTCATAAATTGGAGTCACAGCTCCAGGAGGTGAAGCATGAAGCCAAAAAGCTACAGGTGCAGTTGAAGGCCCTATCACCCGTAAAGAGAATGAAGCGGTCTCATGAGAAGCGCACCGCCTAGCAACAGATCCATATGATCCAGATCAAGGTAATGGAAGTAACTCAACAACTTCAACCTGTGAAGGATAAGTCATGCATGTTATTTTTAGAGATCGAGACCCAAGGAACAGAGCTAGAACAGGTCACCATCTCAGTAGAGTAGTGCCTCGATGGACTAGTAAATGACGCACTCATCCAGGAGTTCACCCAGCAAGAGGCCCTAGCACAGCATCAGGTCGAATCATCTTGAGCCAAGCTTGAGGCATTTGAGGTAGAATTGCTCAGACCAAAGTGACTCGGGATGAGTCACAGATGATTATTGGGGGCCTTTTGGCCCTTGACCAAGTTTTGAGGAATACTTGGTCATATTTGACCACTTTTGGGACTTCGACAGCCTGACGAAGGAGGATTGCGAGACGAAGCAGAGATCACAGAATCTCAGCCCACTTTGGGTCCTTTTTGGGTTTTTGGGAATATGTAATGGGAAAGGGATGTTGGCCCGTGGGTTTACCCACGCTTAGGCCCACTTTTGTAATGTATAAATAGACATCTAGGCGATGTAAGTAAAGGAGAAGATTGGCCAAGGGCTTAGTGCTAGAAATGATCCATGTGATTGACTTGCAGGACTGAGTGCAAGTGTTGTAAGTGTTGAGTGCACAGATTATAAGGAGGCTCTATGCTAGATCTACTCAAGGAAGGAGGATCTGGCGAGGTGCGCGTAGATCTCCTATCCTATGCAGAGTAGGATTTTGATAGCTCTGTTTTGTAACCGGATTGACTGAAGCTAATAAAGAAGAAGATTTGGTGGACGTAGCCCTAGGGTGGGGGTGAACCATATAAATACTATGTGTTGTGTTTTGTGCTTATTCTTAGATGTTTTGTATTGCAAAGTTCTTAGATGTGATTAAATAGACTTGCTTATGCTTAGTGCTAAATATGTATATGAATGTTAAATATGATGTGTATGAATATGTTAAGTGCTTGATCTACCAAATCCGATCTGTCCTGTTGTTTCTAAGTGCTTAGTCTATCAAATCTGATATGTCTTGTTGCTTCTAAGTGATAAAATAACCTAGACCTAAGTGAATGTTGTGATACTTTGTTATGTTGGCGAAGTATATCTAAGTGGAATATTGATGAAAGACCTATGCTAAGTGATTTGTAAGTGATATAATCACATATCTGTGTCCCAAGTAAGGTTGCAGACATCTGAGTCTTGCAACTACCCCTGCCTCTACCTCGGGAGAGACTTCATCTGCTTCACAGGTGTTGCCGAAAGGACCGATAGTTAGGGTTTTTTTGGTGCGTTGTTGTAGCGTTGAAACCTGGGTCTGCCCCTGTGTCAACACACCTAATTTATGCACCTACCCACACACCCAACCCATGCACCTAATGCATGCAACTAGAGCACAAAACTAACCACTATTAATGTTAGTGTTGGATTAAGGGTGGATGTAACTATCACATCAACCTAAGAACTTGCACCCCTAGTGTTCTAACTCCTAATTCCAAACATGGCCACTAAGGCACTAACCCGAAACCACTCTTCTAAGCCACCCAAATATCTTAATGCACTTAACCCACACAATTGACCAATGTAGCTAATTGATGCACTTAACTCACACAATTGACCAATGTAGCTAATTGATGCACTTAACCCACACACTTAATTTGGTGCCCCATCAATAAAATTCTCCACGATGGA
Organism: Picea engelmannii; assembly: GCA_009831015.1. NCBI lineage: Eukaryota > Viridiplantae > Streptophyta > Pinopsida > Pinales > Pinaceae > Picea > Picea engelmannii. Next base: position 28,458 of record ML822652.1, on the reverse strand, counting down.
AGGAAAACCCACTTCATTGCATTAACATTCCATGTTGCTAACAAACCCATTTTCCATAATATTATATTTGGGTACTAGTAAGGCTTAGAAAAATTCAAAAGCATACATAAATGCATTATTAAAATGCAGTGGAATCAATTCAACAAATTCTTAATGATTTCAGGGAAACCATGCACATGTTCAACATTAAGCACATTCACATACACATAGCTTGCATGAATACAACGTCGGTGTCATGATGGAGAATATAATAAAATTGCAGAATTATTAAAAGAGAGAACACTTGTTTTTTTAACAAGAGATGGTCCAAGAAACTCACTGCATAAAAAAATCCATTGCCCGACCATAGTCATTTAGCGTAGATGCCACCCCCAAGTTGGGCTATGAGACCACCAAGGTGAAGAAACCATCTACATGCTTAGATATCACTCAACCCAACCCATTGCTCTCACGACTCGATGAATTTTTGCACTATAAAGTAGCACATGCACCTCATCCAGTGATAAATCAACCATAAATGTCTCTTCCATGCCATACACAACACAAAAGAAAATGTTTCCTTTCTCTACTCAACAATCCCTCAAGCATCTCCTTCCTTTTCAGTTCCCTCATGTAGGCATAAATAATCCAATGCATTGATTTCTTTATGGGAAACCTAGTGGAGTATTGCCTTAGCTCTTAAATAATTAATAAGCAACTATTTCATGGGCATGGGGTTAAAGGATTTCTAATTTGCCTTGCCTCTATGCTTATCTACAACCATCTATCTCTCTTCCAAAGTTTTCTATCCCTCATTGTTGCATTAGTTTTGGTCATTTATAAATTTGTATTATTGAGTAACTAAGGGGAATATAGTGTGGGGGTTATGTGAATAATGGTGAGAATTATCACAAGAGAATTTCCATGAGGTAGGAGAATGCATGAATGACTGACACTTATTGAAAATGTTTAAACTCCCCGTTGATGTGGGGATTTCTTTAATGTTGTAGGATATCAAAGATGTGTCATTGCAACTAAGTGGACATATGTTGGTGAGAATGATGTCATCAAGTCATCATATTCACTCACAGATTCTTCAGAGGACGATGTCATCAGCTCATCATTTTTATTACTGTTGTCATCGACCCCGTCTTATTATTGTCATCACAGTTCTGAAAATGTCCATAGTTAAAGTGCTCTCATGAGGCATCCTGCACTCTCAGTAATGAATACCATGTTAGATCAAGATCTGCATTCTCTGCATTGAATTACATCATCAGGTTTTAATGAATTATCATCTCCTTGAAACCAAAATCAATCATGAAAACCAAATCGATCCTGAAATCCAAATCCATCCTTGATGATAATCTAGATAGACATAATTTAATTCTTTGGATACCCACTATGATTCTTGCACTACTCTTGGTAATAAAAGAATTGTAGATATTTTAAAACCTTCAATCACACCCTTTGTGGTAGACACCATATGGGTTGGGTATGTTATTTACATGTAGCATTTTGGTGACCAGTTTCAAGTCTGCATAGGTTTTTTTCAATATTCCTCAATATGATCATGTAGCAATACTGATCAATATCTTTTCTTGATGACAAACTTTGGATCTTGTCATTCTCATCATCACAGGCATGTACTTTGTCTTCTTTCATGTTCTTGTATGCCACATACATCTTGATTTGTCCATGATAGGACGTGTTGTACTTTAGTGATAGAGTGCCTTAATGCACATTGTTATTTTGTCAATGCCAATGAACAGTAGTGTCTCTCATCTATTTGACATCAGTTCCAATGCCATCAATGCCAACCTGTATTGCCATATTTCCAATATGTCTCTAGATAGTTCTTCAATGATGGACCACCTTTCTTGAGTCCTCCCTACAATAGCCTAGATATGTGACATGTTAGGGATATCTAGCACTTCGATAGGGTCCTTGGTTACCTTCTCTTTCTGGGCCTCTAGCCCTTGGTTTCCAATTTGGTTCATTTGACCCTCAAGGAAGTCATTTGGGGTATTTCCTAACTTTAGAGGTCCACTTAGGGGTGCAAACTCTCTATTACGTCCATAATCATTTAGGATACTTCCTTACAAGTTCATGATAGTCTAGATCCATTTTGGGTTTCTATTAATGGATTCAAAATGAATTGAGCCTTCTTAACCCTAATCGATCTCTTGGAAAAGAGTATATCCCATGTTACTAAATAGGGTACCACATCCTTTTTTGTGTCACTCATATCAAAGATTAATTTTGGGCTTAAAACCTGTGATACATTCTTATAGTACCCGCCGCGGTACTAATTCAAACCTTGTGGTACAACTTTTTTGTATAGGTTATGCATCGAAATTTGACATGGTTAGACTAGATAGTTTCCTAATTCAAACCTTGTGAGACAATATTCCTATAGAACCTTGTGATACATTCTTATAGAACCTTGTGGTACATTCTTACAGAACCTTGTGGTGATACATGGTTAGTGGTACTAATTCAAACCTTATGATACATTCTTACAGAACCTTGCCATACTATGCATCAAAATTTGACATGGTTAGACTAGATAGTTGCCTTGAAGGTATGGGAGGGTTTCGATACTGAAGGATGTTTGATGTCCCCGCATAATACTTAAGGAGGATTTTATTATTGAATTACCAAATCGATTTGATGTCATAGAAGCTTCAATTCACCCACCATAAATGTCATCTTGCACCGACCCCGCATAGTGAGGAGTGAATGGGGCCCACGTTGAGATTTCTTCAAACTGTGCATGTATGCATCGAAATTCGACATGGTTAGACTAGACACATGCCTTAACGGTAAGGGAGGGTTTCAAGACTCAAGGATGTATGATGTCCCCACATAATCTTTGAGATCATTCACATTTGCATCAACATTCATCATGTTGCACCTCTCATTGTCATCATTCACCATTCCCTTCTATAGAATCATTGTCAAAACTATCCTGAAATTTGACATGGAACTTAAAATACACCCATCACAAATTTCTTCCACCGACCCCGCACAGTGAGCAGTCAATGGGGTCAACGTTGAATTTTTTTCAATCTATGCCCGTATGCATCGAAATTTGACATGGTTAGACTAGATAGTTTCCTTGAAGGTATGGGAGGGTTTCGATACTTAAGGATGTTTGATGTCCCTACATAATACTTAAGGAGGGTTTGATTATTGAATTACCAAGTCGATTTGAGGTTGCAGAAGCTTCAATTGTCATTGTTTCCATCTATAGAATCTTTGTTGGAACTCTCTTGAAATGTCATGGAACTTCCAATTCAACCACCACAAATGCCATGCACTAACCCCGCATAGTGAGCACTAGTGAATGGGGCCAACATTGAAATTTCTTCAATATGTGCTTGTATGCATCGAAATTTGACATGGTTAGACTAGACGCATGCCTTGATGGTATTGGATGGTTTCAAGACTCAAGGATGTATGATGTCATACAGAAACATTTTGAAAAAATTTCAATGTTGGCCCCATTCACAGGTCAGTGTTTCCCATCATGTACTCTATCCCTAGTACAATGTATTTTAATATTTGTTTCCTTTAAAACTTGATCGATCAGAATATTAAAACAAAACTAGGACGAGAAGAGACGATATATAGAGTGGTTTTGTGAGTGATCTTTGAGTATAAAGATGAATGAATGAACTTCTCTTGGTTTTGAGAATAATTTATTCTCTACTAAAAAAGGCCAACCATGTGAAGGTGGAAGCTCATATGGCCCCTCCCCCCCCAACATCGCTCTCAATTCCCCAATACCCAATATAGTTACGTACCCAATCTAGTTATGTACCTCATTGACCAATGGAACATTTGTATCATCATTCTTCTATATCTTCTTCTTGATCATCCAACTAGATATATGTATCATCATCTAGTTCAGAAACAATGTTGAAAGGATTGATGATATCATCATCATCATCAATGTCATTTTTGAGCATATTTTCATCGATATCATCATCAAGAACTGGCACATTGTCTCCTACGCCTGGTTCATCTTCTCCATCTTCTTCATCTGTCGACCCATATTCTTCCTTCTCTAGCTCTACATCATCTTCTTCTTCAATATCATCTTCCTCATATATAGTATATTTTACTAGACTTCCTCTTGGATCATATCTAACAACAAATGACAAATCCCTCTTACATGTAACCTTTGATTAAAATATGTGTTCACATTGACTTGAAAAAACATAGCGGTCATGTTAAGCCCTAATATTGGCTCATTACCACTTAATTGGGGCATATTAGATTAGTAATGCTATTTTATTTATGTCGGCTTTAGGCCATTAGTTGTGATTTAGATTAGTAATGTTATTTTATTTATGTCGGCTTTAGGCCA
>ML822652.1:0-14437 GCA_009831015.1 Picea engelmannii | reverse complement strand
TGTATATGGCATCAAATAAATAATTAGAATAATTTAACCTCTCAGTGTGTGCAATCCTACGAATAAATCCTAATATCGTTTCATCAATTGTACCATCATCATCATATCCTAGAATTAAACAAGCCATTGTAATAATCTCTTAGGATAAGTCTGAGAATATATTTTCTAGAAAAGGAAAGGTGAATTCATGGATATCTACCTTTTCTGGTAAACAAGTTCACAAGTAAATATTCCATTTATCCCATTGATAAGGAATTAAAGTTTTCAATTAAAGCTTCTTCATCTATGGGTGTTTGATTGTCTGGTAATAGTAGCATTTTAGATATTGCATTTGAGTTAATAGGAAAAATCACTCAAGAACCATTTGAGGGAATTGCAACTCTCTGATTTAGGTTATAGAGTTTTGCACATATTGAAATAAATTCAGGAAAATCATAGGTAGATGGAACAATAGCTTGCAAAAGGCCACATTCCCAAGTGGGAAAAATGTCATATGCATCCCTAAACCATTGATATGTTGCTTGGTATATTTCTTAAGAATTCTTCATGGAAAGTCAAGGTTGAAATATGTCTCCATCTCAGACAATCAAATGATCAAAATTAGGATTGTGTGTAATGGGTTGGGAATAAGTGACAAGTTTCCACTTTGGAGCCATGATTTCATTGAGTAAAGGTTTCATTTTTCTTTTCTTTTTTTAAAGAAACAAACAAGAATAAAATTGATTGTAAAAGGCAATGATCGTACCCTTTTGCTTGGGAATTTGGAAATATCGTTGTTAGTTTTGTTTCCCACAACTCTCAATTGTTAATCTCTTCCACAGAAAAACACAAATTAGTTTTAGGTTTACCCATGTAGTCATGTGTGTAATATTGTAACATACCACAACCACCCATAGGTCGGGGTATGCTACCTTCAAGATCGCCCTTGGACTTCTTTCTCTTATCAATACCTTTTTAGAATTTAAGGATGCATAAAATAAATGACTATAACGACATGCAAAGCAATATCCAGCAAGCATGCATAATCTAAAGATTCAATTAAATGATAATTAAATATACAACGGAAATACATTCACATGCATGTAAATAATAACACAATAGAGAGAACTTATCCTTAAGAAAGATGACACCAACTGGTTGCATACCAAGGATGTTCCACCCAACTATAGACACCATTGCTCCAAATCTGAACAGTAGTGTCACCCCCGAGCCAGGGCTAGGAGTCCATAAGGACGGTTCCAGAGTGTACTTGGGTTCCCAAACCAGTCAGCTCTCAAGCTCTCACAGGTTTCCCAACACCCACAATAATCCAAGTACCCAACTCTCTTCTACCCAGCCTGTACTGCCCAAGAGAATGGAATTCCACCCTTCTCTCCCATGCAGTCCCTGAGGCTGTCCTTCTCCTTTATTATTTTGGGGCCTCTTGCACAGCTGGTCCAGAATCTCAATGTTGGAACTCTCATGACTCACAGTTGTGAGCAAAATAGGGCACGGGCCAACGCATCTCAGACATGCATTCCTTAGGTCACGGTTGGATCACACCAGTGACCACAATAGCCAACTATCCCATGGCTAATCTTCAGCAGTTTCAGTTCCCCTTCCCCAAGTCAAGACGCAGGTGAGGGCAGATCGATGAATGGGTAAGTGGGTGCATGAAAGTGTGTGAGGGAAATGAATGAATGTAGAAGTGAAGGAGCATACTAGCCAACGACCGACGACCAACAACCAACTTGACAATCAGACCATGGACGGGTTTAAGTAACCTCATGGGGAAATCAAGAACCTCCTGGCCTTCCCCAAGAATATAACGTAACTGATTCCCTCCCTTAGGAAAAAAGGGTAATTAACATAGGAATAAGCACTTATCCCCTCGAGCCCCCTCTCTTGTGGAATCATAGCCCCCTATAACTCTAGTCCTTATTCGTCTAGCAGCGAGCGATGTGTTTATTATAAAAAAATGATAAAAACATTACATGTCTTGGTAATATTGGCCCTTTAATTATTGTTTGGGCACTATGGCCTCTCATCATTGTAACAATACATTATTTAAAATGGGGGGTTCAAAACATGGGGTATTACATCCCCTCCCCCTTATTTTGGCACTGTCCTCAGTGCATATACAAAATAGAGATCAAAATATTAAATTTATTCAAAAAGTTGTGGGTACTCTACTCGCATGGCATCTTCATGCTCCCAGGTAGCATCTTCAGAACCATAGCAAGTCCACTGAAATTTTACCAGCTCTATAACTCGATTCCGAAGCATTTTGACTTTTTTGTCCAATACCCGCACTGGTTGAACCTAGAAATCTCCCTCGGTCTCCACCTGAATCAGACGCCAATCGATAACATGGTTAGGATCATGTACATATTTCTTTAGTAAAGAGACATGAAATACATTATGGACATTCATGGAAGCAGGGAATGCAAGCATGTATGCAATTGGCCCTATTATGTCCAATATTTCAAATGGAGCATAGAATCTGGCTGCTAACTTTGTACAACTACCCAATCTCAAAGAGATTTTCTTGGGCTTCACTTTCAAAAGTACATGCTCCCCTACTTTAAATTCTCTAACTGCCCTATCTTTTCTGCATAAACATTTTTTCTATCCTAAGCTACCTTTAAATTTTGCTTGATCTTGACCACTTGGTCTTCCATGTCCTTGAGCAACTGTGGCCCAAGTACCACTCTATCTATTGGGTTGTCCCAACTTACTGGAGTATCACATTTCCTACCATACAAGGCTTCAAATGGGCTCATTCTCAATGAAGATTGATACCCATTATTATAATATTCCCACTTAGATGGCTTATCCATCACATACATTCTCGGCATGTCTTCAATTATTCGATTCACCCTCTCTATTTGCCCATTTGTATGGGGATGATATGTTTTCCTAAAGTTTAGATTTGTGTCAAATCCTTTAAACAATCCCCTCCAAAAATTGGAGGTAAACTTTGTACCTATGTCCGAGACAATTGTCCTAGGTATCCCATGCAACCTAGCAATTTCCTTCATGAAAATTTCTGCAATATTAATTGTCGTATGCGTTGTCTTCACATGCACAAAATGAGCATCCTTTGTTAATTTTTCAACCACCACCATGATTGAATCATGTTGCTTATTCATTCTAGGTAATCCTATGATGAAATCCATAGTGATCACTTCCCATTTCTTCTCTGGGATTGGCAATGGCTGAAGCAAACCCGCTAGGTGCCTATACTCATCATTCACCTTCTGACATTCCATACATCAAGCGATGTAATCAGAAACATCCTTCTTCATTCTTGGCAAAAAGAACTAGCTTTTTACTGTTGTAATCGTTTTTTGGTAACCAGGATGTACAACATAAGGAACATCATGCATTTCCTTCAGTACCAAATTCTTCAGTTCTCCAGAACTAGGAACATAGATTCTATTTTTATGCATGAGTAATTTGTCTTCCTTTATCTCATACTCCTTTATTTTTTGTTGTACATCTCCTTGTTGTAAGTTTTCCCTTACCTGTAGGTAATGTTGGTCTGTAACCAAACCATCTAAAATTCTGCTCTTCAAGTCTGACTGATGCATATTGACAGCAGTAGCATGCATGATATGCACTCTTCTACTAAGTGCATCGACAACTTTATTCTCCTTTCCCTTGATATGCTTGATATAGAATTCATATTCACTTAAAAATTCCAACCATCTTGTTTGCCTAGCATTCAAGGTCGACTGTTCAAAAAGATACTTCAGGCCAATATGGTATGTCCTTAATTCAAATTTCTTCCCCATGAGATAATGCCTCCACATCCTAAAGGCATGAACAATGGCAGCAAGTTCCAAGTCATGGGTGGCATAGTTCCTCTCATGTTACTTAAGATTTTTGGACTCATATCCAATGACATGTCCATTTTGCATGAGGACTCTCCCAAGTCCTTCCTTACATGTGTCTGTACATACCACAAAACTTTCATTTGGGTCACCAATATTTAACACAGGTGCACTAGTGAGTAATTCCTTGAACAGATTAAAATTATTTTCACACTTGAGTGTCCATTCAAATTTGGTTCCCTTCTTTTGCAAAGAAGTGATGGGATGAGCAATCTTAGAGAACCCTACTATGAACCTGTTGTAGTAGCCAGCTAATCCCATAAAAGATCTGACATATGACACATTTCTAGGTGTTGGCCATCCCCTAATGGCTTCAATCTTCTCTAGATCTACTACTATGCCCTGCTCTGAAATAATGTGTCCCAAGTAATGGATTTTCTTTTGATAAAAAGAACACTTACTCAACTTGGAATACAACTAATGTTATCTCAGTACTTGCAATACCAGTCTTAAGTGATGTTCATGCTCCTCTTCAGACTTAGAATAGATGAGTATGTCATCCAGGAACGCTATGACAAACTTATCCAAATAATTTATGAATATGCCATTCATTAAGCACATGAATACAACTGGTGCATTGGTCAGTCCAAATGGCACCACTACAAATTCATAATGCCCATACCTAGTCCTAAAGGTTGTCTTATGAATGTCTTCTTCCTTGATTCTTACCTGATGGTATCCTGCCCTCGGGTAAATTTTTGAAAATATCTTTGCTCCTCTTAGTTGATCAAAGAGGTCATCAATTCGAGGTAGAGGATATTGGTTCTGTATAGTGTACTTGTTCAGCTGTCAAAAGTCAATACATAGCCTCAAGGTTCCATCTTTCTTTTTGACAAAAAGTATCGGTGCTCCCCAAGGTGAAACACTTGGACGTATGTATCATTTCTTCAACAATTCCTCCTACTGCATTTGTAATTCTTTTAACTCTAGTGTGCTCATTCTGTAAGGTGTTTTTGACACCGGGGCAGCTCCTGGCACTAAATCAATTGAGAAATATATCTCCCTTCTTGGTGGAAATCTGGGTATTTCTTGGAATACATCTTTAAATTCCTGTAGTACCGAGAAATATTTGAGGCTTGGCCCCTTTGTATTATCTATCTCTTCCACATGAGTTGCATACAATTGACATCCTTTCCTGAAACAAATTTTTAGTTGTAAGGTTGAAATCTCCCTTATAGAGATGGGTCTTGGAACTCCTTTCACGGTACTATGTTTTCCATTCCCATCAAGACATGTGAATGTCTTGTTATGACAATCTAGGATAGCATGATGCGTGTCCAACCAATCCATTCCAATCAGAATATCATAAGACCCCAATGGTATGATATTTATATCAACACTAGTATTCATGCCATTAAGACTTATGGAACAACTTCTGATCATGTCATGGATTCTTATTTTGGTTCCAGTGGCTAACTGAACCAAACTTGCTTTTCCAAGTTTACTTGTCTCCAAATGTAATCTATCCACTATCTTAGGATTGATGTAGCAATGATTTGCTCCTGAATCAATCAAAATAGAAATAGGTTGATTTATGATCTTACCTTCCACCTCGATCATATTGGACTGGTACTCTGCTTGTCAATCATTTAAAGTTTCATAGATCTTTCCCATATCTTCGACTGTTGGAGCCTCTTGGATGTTGTGCACAGTCTTCACTTTGTCCTTTCTGTGTGGGTAATCCTTGCATCCCCAACATTCGATTGGTGTTCTTCCCATTTTTCCCAAGGAATCTTCCTTAGCATATTGATCTTGATGATTTCTATTAGGCTCATTCCTATTGAAGGGAGGTTTGAATCCTTTCCTCCTTTGATCAGACTTTGCATTTTCTTTTCCTTCCAAGATTTCTGCAAGGATTCTCTTCCCTGGCCTTGCTCATACAGGTATTTAGCCTTCCTGATGGATTCAGTCAAGGTCTTGCGTTCATCATACTTTATATTTTCCTTATAAAAGGCTAGAAGTCCACTTAGAAATATCTGTATTTTCACTTTCTCATCACCAATGAACTTGACATACTTTAACAATCCCAAGAATTTCTTCTCGTACTTTGCCATAGTCATGCTTCCCAACTTGAGTTCAAAAAACTCCTGCATTTTCTTGTCATAGAAATGCTCTGAGAGGTACTCCTTCTTGAAGTACTTCTTGAACTGCTTACAAGTGATCTTACTTCCATTAACATGTTCCACTTACTTCAGTTGGTCCCACCACATTGCAACTTTCCCATGTAAATGGTAGGAGGCAATCCTGGCTTCCAAGTTGGACGAAAAGTTATGCAACTGAAAATATCTCCTGAGCCCAAGCAACCATGTTGTGGCATCATCTTCCCTTTCTCTTTCACCATCGAAGGAAGGTGGCTTGAGCTTCCTCATCTCTCCTTGCAAACTATCTACCTCTTGTTTCCTTCTTTGGTGTCTCACAGGAGACATCTTTGGACTTCTTACGGGATCTTCCAATGCATAAAACTTTCCTTCTGAGTAAGGAGGTGAGTGGCATCCATGAGCTCTGTTGGCACTTCTGGAATGACCATCTCTTCCATGATCATCCCTTCTTTCATGGCACCTGCCTTCTTTCTCTTGTCTTGAGTTTGATCCCTTCTTCGTTTGTCTCTGCAACTGATTTAAGCTTTGCAACACTCGAGCATTTATCTGACTCTGCTCTCTCATCGGTCTCTCATTGTCAGCTTTACAGCTCTGTGTTTCCATCTTCAGGCTTCTTACCATTTCTATTAACGTTTCTTGCTTTTCTTTTTCCTTGCATCCATTGGACTCTGTCTCTGCATTACCAACTCTGGTATTCTGGCCTTCGGCCTCCTTATCATGACTAGAGGTTCCCTCACCTTCCTCCATTTCCTCAATACGCATTCTGAGCTGATGTGCTTAAGCCCCTTAATTCTGCAAAATGTGCAAGCGACCATTTTGTTAGAATTATGAATATGATACACAAAATTGTCAACAATGCTACAGGTCTCTCTCTTTTTTTCATGGAGATCGTATCCCCATTCTTCAAAAATAATAGTGTCTTGTTATCCTTGGTTGACACTGAATTTCATCCTGCATAGGCACTTCCTTCAAACTACCTTCTCAGGTGACCACGACCAGAAACGGCGGCTAAATCCTTCCTTAGCACTTTTTTGTCTTGAATACAACCAATTTGGCCCCTAGCCCTCCTTCCCTCAGCTCTCAATTTTCATATGACCATGGCCATGACCTGTGCTTAGTTGAAAAAGCACTTATCCAGAGCTTCAGGACTTTAGAACTTTCAACCAGGACCCTATCAATGGTCCTCGTCCTCGTTCACGATCAACGATCGAGATCCACTTTAGGACTCCGTGCTTCGGAAGTTTCAACTTTCAACCTCTTCTTTCCCCTGGAGTACTCTGTACCCGAAGTTCAGAATCAGGCGCCACACGTGCTCCTCGAATCAACGACTCTAGTCCACTTCGAGACTTTGACCTTCAGAAGTCTCAACTTTCCCCGCTTGCTTCCTTCCGGAATGCTTTTACCCGGAGTTCATGATCTTTCGACGGGTGTCCTCCCATAGATCAGCGGATGTAAATCGCTTCGGCTCTTCGGGCTTTAGAAGTTTCAAACTTTCTTCCTGCACTTTCTCCCAGAGTGCTTTCACCCGAATTCGACGATCCGTCGACGTGTCTTCTGGAATCAACGGTCGATATGTACTACGGCCTTCGGGAGTTTTTGACCCAACACAACCTATCACATCTTTACCCAGTGGCGTGCCTAGTCTTCGAACTGCACGATCTGTCGCGACATGGAAAAATACTAGAAGCAGACACATGACCCAATCAGGCGGGTGACACGTGTCACATTTTAACTGACATTTCAATCATTTCCATGCTCAAAACTTACTGACACATGGTGCACATCCCATGTGTCCACATCATCCCAGGTGACGTCCGCAAGCCACGTCACTTCAGAAATTTTGGGGTCCACATCACCTCCTGGTGACATCATCATGCCCCACCACTTTGGCTCTTTGGGCTTCGAGACTTTGGGAGTTTTCCACACTAGCACACTTCCAAATATCCCGAACTCCGATTTCCCGAACTGGCCAATATGTCGCCATGTGTCTCCTTTATCGAACAGTTGAGATTCACTTCGGCTCTCCGGCTCTCCAGGCTTCGGGAGTTTCAAATCTCAACTACAACCTCTCGAACAGATTTCTCTGGAGTCACTGATCTGCTGACACATACCTCTTGGTGATCGACAGTCAGGATCTACTTCGGCTATACAGAGTTTCGATGTTTGAGCCCTAACATGTCACATCACTGCATGCCCTTTCAAATTGCGGGGGCACGCATCGACAATTTGGAGTAACCCACTTTTGGCCCTGAAATTCTTCTGATGCTGACATGTAACCACTCGATGAAACCGTGGTTTGGATTGCGGGACCGCCTTGGGAAATTATCTCCCATGCAACTTGGCTCCCCACAATGCCTCCTATCCGTTGATATCACTCTCTAATGGGATCTGACGGTTGTGACCTTAACCCTTTCTTCCTTTACATCGAACAACCATTGTTCACCTTTCCTCCGATCCAATGATCTTGAATCTCTCTTGATCCTACAGTGGCGATCGCCTCCAAATTTGAAGGGGACGGTCATGATCATTTGAACCCCTTACAACTGATCTCTGACGATCTAACTCCTGCATAGATTATGCAACGCCATTCCTCCTGCGCTTTTCAACTCCACGGTTAGAGTTCGATCTATAACCACGAGACTCTGACCAATAGACTCGACCCATACCGACCTGGTGTTTCAACCCGAAGCTATGATACCATTCTATAACATACCCAAGCCACCCACAGGCCAGGGTATGCTACCGTCAATCCCTCCCTTGGACTTCTTTCTCTTATCAAGACCTTTTCATAATTTAAGGATGCATAAAAGAAATCATTGTAACGACATGCACAACAATATCTAGCAAGCATGCATAATCTAAAGATTCAATTAAACGATAATTAAATATACAACGGAAATACATTCACATGCATGTAAATAATAACACAATAGAGAGCACTTATCTTTAAGAAATATGACACCAATTGGTTCCAGACCAAGGACGTTCCACCCAACCATAAACACCACTGCTCCAAATCTCAACAATAGTGTCACCCCTGAGCCAGGGCTATGAGTCCATAAGGACGGTTCCAGAGTGTACTTGGGTTCCCAAACGAGTCAGCTCTCAAGCTCTCACATGTTTCCCAACACCCACAACAATCCAAGTACCCAGCTCTCTTCTACCTAGCCTGTACCACCCAAGAGAATGGACTTCCACCCTTCTCTGCCACGCAGTCCCTCAGGCAGTCCTTCTCCTTTATTATTTTCGGGCCTCTAGCACAGTTGGTCCAGAATCTCAATGCTGGAATTCTCATGACTCGCAGTTGTGAGAAAAATAGGGCACATACTAACGCATCTCAGACATGCAGGCCTCAAGTCATGGCTGGATAACAGCAACGACCAAAACAACCAACTATCCTGTGGCTAATCTTCAGCAATTTCAGTTCCCCTTCCCAAAGGCAAGATGCAGGTGACAACAGATCGATGAATGGGTAAGTGGGTGCATGAAAGTGTGTGAGGGAACTGAATGAATGCAAAAGTGAAGGAGTGGACTAGCCAATGACCAATGACCAACAACCAACCCGACAATCAAACCAGGGATGGGTTTAAGTAACCTCGTGGGGAAATCTAGAACCTCCTGCCTTCCCCAAGAAGCTCACGTAATTGATTCCCTCCCTTAGGCAAAAAGGGTAATTAACATAGGAATAAACACTTATCCCCTCAAGACCCTTCTCTTGTGGAATCATATCCCCCTATAACTCTAGTCCTTGTCCATCTAGCAGCCAATGATGTGTTTATTATAAAAAAATTATAAAAACATTACATGTCTTGGGCATACTGGCCCTTTAATAATTGTTTGGGCACTCTGGCCTCTCAACATTGTAACAATACATTATTTAAAATGGGGGGTTCAAAACCTAGGGTGTTACAAATATGACCACTTTTTTTTAAATGAGAAACATATTAAAAATCGTCTTTTTTACCGAACACTTGTCAGTTTTTAATTTGGGCTCATATGAACAAGATATGACACATCGATCACTCTCACCCACTAGTATTAATTGTTATGTATCTTCATTAATTCTAGTCTATCAGTTTGTGGAGGCAACGAGAGTGGTTTTGTTGTTGTTTTATTTGCCTCCGCAATCACTGGGAAATAACCATGTGTATGAAGGTGATTTCTAGTTTGTGGAAGTAATGAGGTGTATTAACGCCCTACAGTTTCGCTCTCCACAATCAATGAGGATCATTGATCTGTATGCTACATCCATGTTAAATAGATTTGAGTTAACATAAAATCTCTTAAAAACCACAACTTATTGAACTTTTAAAATGTACATGAATAAGCAACCCTTAGCCTTTCCGCTCTGCCACCTATTGCATTGCAATTGGTCAAGGATGATTTTACTTGACTATGTTAAAAAAAATTGTCCTCTCCTTATTTTCCTATGGTTTTTCTTTAAAAAATTATAAAAAACAAGGATTTGAGGTATAATATATGACATTACTCTGTAATGCCTCCATTGCATCTAGCGTTCAACAAGCTCTGTCTTTTTTTTGTGACTAGCAAAATCAAAAACTAGTCGAGCGCGTACTCGTGTGACATGGGGTCGTGTTATCCAACTTCCAACTACTACAACTATAACCTCCACGTGTGCCCATGATGCCCCATACTCGACACACAAGGTAAGTCAGGGTTTCGAACCAATGATTTCACATAACATAGTGCCTTAACAATACACTCCATCACTGACTGCCATACACCCCAGGGGAAACACTCTCTTTTTTGGAATGACTACAACAACATCTATTTCTTTCACTTTAGATAGCAAAGAAACTAATTGGTATTTTATTCTAACAATTACATCTATTGCTAGTGGGGCAGATTTGAAACTATATAGCACATTTTGATAATAAGAAGACTTGTGTGCCTCTCTTTCTAAAGTTATCGAGAATGAAAATTGAGTGAAATGAGAGAATCAAGGATTTCAACAAACATTACTACTTTGCTTAACAAAATACTATCATTATCGAGACCAACAGAAGACATACTATAGGAATTTTATTTCACGGTGATTCCTTCATCCATTTCCATGTTCATGAGGAGAGCAGGTAAAGATACTTTAGTTGGTGCTTTTGAAGAAGCCTGTGGAGTAGAAAAGGGGATATCTAGATAAAATAAAAGCTAGATTTGGGAGAGAGGAACAATCCACTTGCTACAACCCAAAAGAAAACTTTAGCGGCAATAAAGCTTAGTATCGAATCTAAATTTGAAGGTTCAAACGTTGAATATAGATACTTTGCATCGATTAATTCAAAGAATGTCAAACAACATAGTGGGTGTCAAACAACATAGTGGGATTGTAGAAGAAAGTGGGAGAAGGAACCTTAGTACAAAATACTTTTATACCATTTCAAAAGTCTAAAACGTTAGTGGTTGCAGAACCATCGGAAACAACTACAATGAGCAACACTATAGGATTGGAGGACATAGCCATGGCTATGGAAAATTTCTGACATGTCCATCAAATGGAACATTTAGAGGAAATATGCCCAAAATTCGTTATTCTCATGGACCAAAGTAGAATTAATCTTTAACTATGGACAAATCTTCTCTGACAATGGTATTGTGGGATGTATTGCCCAGTTATAATATAGACAAAAAGACTAAAGAACTGACAATGGTATTGCGGGATGTATTGCCCAGTTATAATATAAACAAAAAGGTTAAAGAAGAGCCAGAAGTAGTAGAAGATATCCATGCCATGTAAATTACTCAGAGAGATTATCCTCTCCATAGTAAACAAAACATTTTGTCCACCACTTTCACCCACTTATTCAATTGCCATAGTTGTAGCACTTCTCAATGGGATGCTATGAAATAATATACTAAATGTAGCACTTTTTCATGGAATGCTATGAAATAATATTTGTTAACTTACACACATAAGCATTAAAATATTTTATGTAACAAATTTTTACTCTTTAAATGGAATAACTAAAACATAACAAATATATACCTCCTCCTCTCTGGCCTGTTGAAGTTGATCATTTGCAAAACAGTTGGTCATTTGCAATGTAGTCTTGTCATTAGTAGGAAGATGCTTCCAGACATTATTTTCCCACTTTCCCAAAGTGAAACAATGAAATTATCCTCCCAACCAACTAGGAGCCTAGCCGACTTCCTAGCTCCAAGAAACCTTTTGGTTTTTTGGCCCTGCATGCCCATGACTCCAAGAACAACAAAGCACATATGCTCTGAGAAGACTACCACAAGAAATATATCTTCCAATTGACTAAATCGCTCTTAATACACAACCAAATCAATTCATCTTGAAGTTAACGATTGGACATAACTCATTTCATTTTTAGTGAAAATTTAGGTCCAACATCAACAGGGTCTTTTTATCGAGGATATTTTTTTTGAAATTTCTGTCAAAATCCAAAGGTTTTGACTTATTCTAATACCATTGTTAGGGGCTATCCAGGTTCCAAATTTCCATTATAAGAAACTTGCTAAGGAAAGATAGAGGGTGGGTAGAAGTTCATGAATACAGGATTTTGGACCTTAAAATGAACATGTGGAAAGAAATAAATAACATAGGAATGGAATTTTACTAGATGATAATTCACATTCATGTGAACACATACATATTATCTACTTTCTTTTAAATTTTAGTGATCCATCCATAATTACTTAAGTTCACATTTATGTGAATATATACATATTATCTACTTTCTTTTAAATTTTAGTTATCCGTCCATAATAATTAATTAATTTCACATTTATATAAATATATACATATTATCTACTTTTAAATTTTAGTGATCCATCTATAATTATTTAAGTTGATATTAATATGAACATATACAAATTATCTACTTATTTTCAAATTTTAGTGATATATTCATAATTATTTAAGTTCACATTCACGTGAATAAATACATATTATCTATTTTGTTTTAAAATTTAGTGATGGTGTATAATTACTTAAGTTCACATTTATGTGAACAAATATATATACATATTTTCTACTCGAAAATAAATGTTAAAGGGCAAGTTCTAACACATACATATATCTACTTTCTTTTAAATTTTAATGATCGTCCATAATTACTTAAATTCACATTCATGTGAACACATACATATACATATTATCTACTTGGAAATAAATGTTAAAGAATGAGTTGATGAATAACTTTGATTTTAAAAATACAATAAGAACAAGAATACCACGTCAATCCATTTGAAGTTAATCGATAAAATCCTTTTAAAATTTTGATCCAAATGGGGAAGGAATTTATATTAAATGTTATGGATGAAGAACTTTGATTTCAAAAATACAATAAGAACAAGAATACCACATCAATCCATTTGAAGTTAATCGATAAAATCCTTTTAAAATTTTGATCAAATGTGAAGGAATTTATATTAAAGGTTTATATTAAACATTTATAGAATTTATAAAGGGGTATTATAGAAGTTTAAGTGGATTGGAAATCTAAAGTTGAATTTAGATAAATTGAAATGTAAATCCAAATGTGAAGAAATTTATATTAAAGATTTATATAAAATATTTATAGAATTTATAAAGGGGTATAGAAGTTTTAATGGATTGAAAATCTAAAGTTGAATTTAGATAAATTGAAATATAAAAAGAAAAAATAAACAAAGTGATATATTTTTTATTTTATTTTCTATTTTACCTAAAATAATAGCAAAATAAATTTATATATATATTTTTAGGGGACTAATAAGGTGGAAAATTGTTTTATTTTGATTCTATGAAATATGCTTCTAGAATGTATCATTATTGTTCTAGAATTTATCAGTAATGTGTGGATGAGTGCCTCTACAACACAATATGCATCGATGTTATAATGTGGGTAATATCTAGATTAGCATATGATGACAATGTTCCCTTGAAAATGTTATATAAGATACTCAAGTCAAAAGGTATTGACAATTAAAAAAAAGGGAAAGAGTAATCATAAAGATATAGTATAAGTAAATAATAAGAAGGTCAAAATAACGATAGTGGCATTAGGTTTTTTGTTAACAAAAACTGGGGGATTTATATTATCAAAAAAGGGTGTGATCAAAGCACGTTGAATAGTTACAAAATCTAAAAAATTCAGGCCAATATGGGACCTCAAATAGACAACTACTACATGCTACGAATGACTTTTTCAAATACTCAAATGGAAATTTCACATGGAACAACCTTACTAAATACACTCGAAAAAAGACTCTGAGAATAAAAGTGAATAGACATTGCATCTGACTTAACCTGTTGGGGAAGAGCTTGCCTTTTTTACTGACTTTCGAATCTGACTTTGTGTTACCATTGGTTTGATGTCACATGTGATTTCTTCTTCTTTATGACTACCATCCAAACTTCATTTGTAGATTTTGAGGTGTTTGGGATGCCTATGATTCATGGATTGTCTTGATCTGAAGCTTCTATTTTTCTTGATCCAG
>ML822651.1:76500-93924 GCA_009831015.1 Picea engelmannii | reverse complement strand
AGATAAAAGACATAACAGTTGCCAGTTCAATTTGTGAATCATAGCTTTGTCTTCTTCATAAATCGAACTGTAATATATAAGTTTTCTGCATAATAGGTTTCCCCTTTTGCAGGAATTTATAATCAAAAAATTGTTATGATATTATTTTATGTCTTGTTTGTCCTGTAACATACTTCAAGAAGCAGCATAGCTGATCCTTTGCGAGAAGCTTAAGGACTGAACGGTGTGAATTTCTTCCTCCAACCAGCTTAGAAGTCATCATACACAGGACATACTTGGAGCGTTTCCAGGTCAATTAGTTAGTTGTTTACTGCTTTTATTAAGTAGGTTAATATAGATATAATTTTGATTTGTTTTAATTTCAGTTAGTTTACTTTCTTATTCATAAATCATAAAATCAAAAAAGAGTTATCTTCGCTGTCTTGGGACAGCAAGCAAATTAGTTTCACAGGTTTTAATCAAATCTGTAGATTGTATGCGATGTATATTTGTGAATAAACTGTAATTAAATTGATAATTAGATAGTTGATTTGAGTTATTATAATCATAGTTAGTATTTTGTATATATATAATAGTTGGTGGTTCACAATTATATTAGTGTAGTTAGTTTAGTTTGATTTATTAGTTTCTAGTTTCCTCTATTTTACTTAGTTTCTTGTATTTAGTTAGTTTGTGTCATTTACCTTTAGTTAGATTTCTTAGCTCAGATCATTTCTCTTTGGTTTTCATAGAAGACCTTAGAGCGGCCAACGGAGCCGTTAAACTCGTCAGGGTGGTCCATTCCAAACGGCTTGGGTTATTTAGACAACCTTGGACCGGTTCCACTCTCCCAGTTGACGGACGGACAATTTCGCCCGTCAACAACAACCTAGGTTATGTTTCTATCGCATTTCCTCATTTCATTGAACTAGATCCTTCTTTGGGACAATCTCCTCATCCTTCCTTCTCCTATGTTTATAAATTATATAGAAATATGCATGTTATGTTGACTTATGTTCCACATTTTCCCCTTCTTGGGATGAGGATCTTTCCACCCCATCACCCCATGACCTAAAGTTGATGGATCACTCAGATCCCTCCTTTCTTTATCAGTGTTTGGTACCCATTGTAGATGCATTACCCTATCACCATATAGTCACTCATTTCTCTTCTATAAAAAATCTCCTTCTTGAACATGAAACTTCAAATCGGTACAGGTCTCATCAGTATGGCTCTTAGTTTACACTTCAATACCATGAAAAATATACTAAAGATGGGTCATCCATTCCCTTCACTTGAGGCCATTGGCCCCTTTACCTCTCAACTAGTATCTTATATGTGTCACTCTTATCACATGTTGAGCACCCATTAGACCAAATATTTGTGTACTCTTAAGAGGATTGATGCCATAACATCCCTTTTGAAATACATACGATATTGTTCTCTTGGTCCAATATGTGCCCCTCACCATAATTACCCTATCGATATGGGTTATATAATGGGTTAAGATCCCTCTCTTGCCTCCTTTCCTACTCTAACTTTCTCAGGGTGATATCCACTCAACCCTCTCCTCTCTTTCCCTCTCACTTTCCCATCCCTTCCTCTCTTTCCATCTCTCTTTCTTGATCCTTGTCCCTCAGTTGCTCGGGGAAATGCACTCGTATATTCTTTATCTTCTATTGTCTCTTCTTGGAAACCTCTTTCCTTGGTCATTCACCTGGTGGTTGGCTCCCTCTAGGTTGTTGTATTGAGTTGGTTACTATTTGAAATGACTTCTCCTTAGTTGGAACTATTACCCCCCCACACATCTAAGGGTAAATAAGGAGATCGAGTCTCGAGGCCTGCATGTAGAAAACATGGAATGTCAAGAGTTGGATGACCAACATATCCCATACAACCCCTCCTCTTCACCATAATTGTTTGCAACAGAGAAACTTCCACCACATCGGTATGGTCCACGTGAAGGCAGTAGGTATTTATTCATGTGGTAACTAGTCAAGTTACATGGTAAGTGTCATTTTAATATTTGAGGCATTTGAATGAGTTTCAAATGATTCTTTCTGATTATCTAATGTTTTCTTGGAAGTTATACTTTTTTCCTCATTTTACCTTGGTGTTCATCCTGGTATCCTAGTAAGTTTCATCACTCCTAGGGAAAAGGGGTGTTATTAGGGATCTTCTTGAAAATCCATCATACCATTTTCGACCATGCTTACCAATTTCCATCATAATTCCCTTATGTTTCCTTATATTTTGGGTATTCGGGTTACATGTCCCCCCAAAAGGCTTGTACCTCATTATCTTATGGGAAGAAGGGGCTAAAGGCCCAGAGGGATTGTTGATGGCATTAAATAAAGAAATAAATTTAAGAGTATATGTGACCAAAATGCAACGTTAGGGTAAAGGGTAAAGAAAAATCCAACCCATACTTGAGCTCTACCCCCCAATTTGATGTCTCCCCTAAGTCCTGAGTGTGAATAAACACCTCACCTATAAATAAGGACAGTAAAATAACCCACCATAAATCAAAATCAAGGATCTTTATTCTTGAAACCTTTTAAAGGGGACTCACAAATCATAATAAAGAAAAAGGCATACAAGGGGGCTTGGAAAAAAGAATCATCGGGGAAAGGGTAACTCTAGATGCCACACACCATCTACAAAGGACCCGTGGAAATGAGACCATACAAGACCTTGCATGTCAATTACCCCATGCCCAAAAACAATTCCTACAAACCACCTTGCATTCATTACATGGATTAGATAGGGCCCACTTGGGAAACATCCCTCTACTTGGGTCCTGGCTCACCCAATAGATTGCCTTGATAAACCTCCCATACCTAAATTTGGAAAATAGTGTAAATTCTTTGAGCCTGTGTGAAATATGAAGGGGGGGATCTAACATTACTTGTTTAGGTGGCTCTTGTATTAAATATGATTTACTTGGCATGATTATATGATAGGTGGACCCTTGGAGAGCGTACCTTTTTTGTCTTTGCAAGACTATATTGATTACATCATTCATGGAGATGCTATGTCACTTTGGGTCTTCATAGGGGCAAATAAATCATAGGATGGACATTGTTTCCCACATGTTGGAGGTCTTGGATGATGATAATTGCACTTTAGGATGATGCCATACCTCAAGAGAGGTTCTACTTGATGTATCACACATGATGTCACCCTCGTTGTTTGGATTTTTCTCATTTGGACCCTGACATCATGCTTTTAGGGCTTAATGTGCCATGGGGGGGCCTTTGATGATGTTGTGGCATGAGGGTGGTGCATTACCCCACTTATTTTATTGAATATTTAATGGTTGGGATGAATTGGCACCACTTGGATGAGGAATTCCTATCCATTGGAGGCTTCTCACCCTACATCACCATCTTGAAGAGACTTTGGAGGCTCATTTGTTGTTAATTTTTTGCATATTTTGGTCATTTTATGAGGTCATACTAGACCTGTTAGGATTGTAAGCTTAATTTTTGTCCTAAAATTGTGGAATTAAAGGAAAATCAACTTGGGTTTCCCTCTACAAAAGGGAAATTCAATTTTCCCTTTGAATCATAACTCACATTTTTCACTTATCACTAGTCTCTCCTCTCTTTGAGAGTTTCGCTCCACTTTCTTTTCTTCTTGTGCAAATTTGGAGAAGAGGTGCAATTTGTTTATTGGGTGGATCTTTTGGTTTGAGGAAGCATTTATTATGGATGGAATTTGTTTTCTAGGGTTTCTATGCGATACGTCTTGGTTGTAAGTGGATAATCTCTCTTTTGCTTGGATATTTTGCATGATATTGTTCAAGGTTATCATTAAAACCCTAAACCCTAATTTCCCTTTGATAATTTGCAAGGATATTAGTTGGATATTTTTAGACTACTCTATCTCTACATTCTTGTAGGACAACTCCCCTAAGTATTGTTGAGACTTCATTAAGGCATCATCCCCCCCCTTCCCTTGTGATCTTGCAAAAGGTTATTTTGAAAGCATAGGATATCCACAAGGATTTTTTGGGACTCCCTTGCTAAATGTTCTTGGGAAACATAAATATAGAGATTGTTGAGACTCCTCTAGATCTTGTTTTATAGATTTATCCTTTACCTTTTCCCCTCCTGAATGTTCTGTCTCCCTTGACTCCATTAACCCTTTTAAGGCAAGGCACTGGTTGCATTTATAAGCGTGATATATTCTCTCTTGAAATCGCTCTCTTGTACTCTAGTTATTTATATCATAAGAAAGGAATTGATGCTAAAACATTGATGGGAATCCTTTTTAAGCTTTCTTCTGTAATAAATGTTTTTCTACTGCCATTAGGGATGCATAATTTTCACTGTTAACTCTCACTTTTCTCAACATTTAACCATGGAAAATCTTGGGTAATGATTAGAAATTGAAGTGCTAGTTGTAATATAAATTTACAACTATTTATGTGTTGATTTCTATAGTTGAATCTTGTTTTTGTTACAATTTACTATTGTTGGTATACATCGTTTATTTTCTGCAATTTTACAACAACAATCTTTTTCCTTGTATTAAGTAGTGACTTGGAGGTTAAATACTGCATTTTGGACATAAAATCATTGTTTTATATCATTGGATTGCTATATATACTTATGTTGATGATTTTGTTTTAGGTCATAACCATACAACATCTTCTTCCAAGCCCTATCTTGATATTACTTGTGACCAATAAAGGGAACCCTAAACCTTACCTCGTCTATCTCATTGTTTCTCTTGAGGTCGTCAGGAAGCCTCCCTTTTGTTGGATTCATCCATCACTAAAATGAGGGGAGTGTTTATCTAAGGTGATAATGGGTAGATACTCCCAATTGTGTCACCCTTGTTCCATTTGTGAAGGATTTACACAAGCGATAGATTATGTGATCATAGGGACTAGCCACCACTGCCCTTGTGCCACTCTCCTAGGTCTCTCCCTTTAGATTTTGGATTTGGTAGTTGCATCCTATAGCAGTAGGATATAGGGTCAATTGCATTTTCTTGATGTATCCTTCCTCTCACCTCTCACCTTTGGTCTTCTTCCTTCAATGATGTTTCATTGATGTCATTGCCTCACGTTCCTTTGCTAGCCTCATGTTATCATTGTCACCTCATGCCTTCAACTGTTCTTTTCCACCATTTTTGCCTCATTTTGTAATATTCCAGAGATAAAAAAGTATGCAGAACATAAATAAATAGCTAGAAATGGCAGATGAACAACAATATAACTAGAACAACACCACAATAATACCAAAATGATACCAGAATAACACCAGAAAGAGCACTTTGATTACTAAGAGAAATGTTCACTTGCCTCTTTGAGGGGGCAACCTCTAGTAGATCAGAGCTCTATTACAATAATATCCAAGACAAAAGTTCTCATACCCTCGAATCCTATTTATACTAAATATGTCTGTCAAAAGAGCCATCTAGAGGAAGATCCTTCTAGAAGCAGTAGCTTCTATTAGGTCTTCTTACATTGGACTTATTCTTCCTTATTTCTAGGCCTTATTAATATTGACCTTTATTACATGGAAATATATTATTCTACCTAGGTGAGGGGTTAGGTCCCTAACACATTTCTTCATGGATGTCACCTCCCCCTCATCAACACCTTCAATGGAACCTTTACAATGTCTAATTGATTCCACCTCACCATCGTCAGTGCCTACCAATATTTCCACCTCATGCCTTCACTGACCATATCACCTCAACATTGTTATTGTCTATGATTCCTTCATTGGTTGTAGGCTAGAATTTCCTCCCCACACCCTTGATAATGTGCCTCACTATTGTATCCTTCTCTCTTGTCTCTCACCTTCACTTGTTTAGAATTAGCATGGTCACCCCTTTCCTTTGGTCCACTCGTACTTGATTTTTCTTGCTTTCTATGCTTTTGTGGGGGTTGTTGTTGTTATCCCTTCCATGCTCGGGTAAAGCTAGTAGCCTTTGTTTTGTAGGTAATTATCTTTCTCATGTACTGAGATCACCATGCTCACACCTCTTATGCATTGGTTAGCTTATATTATCATCTTTTGGGATTGAGAAAGTGTAGGTATCATCCTCTTCCTCTCAGTATCATATTTAGTTTATGACATATACTTCATAAATCTAACTATTGCAATCCTTTTTCATGATAGTTAGACTTGTCTTGTTTACTTTCATAGTTTAGCTATTATAGTGAAAATTATTGCTCATTCTCTCATTTCAACATTAACATGTCATAGTTTAGATGTTTCTTTTCCTTCATAGTAGTCATAATTGTTTGTACCCCCTCCTAACATTATTTTCTTATGATGCATTCCATTGATTCTTGATATTTCTTTCTTATTTTTCTTACAAATGTTTAACAAATTATTAGGTACGGGGCCATATGCAAACGTTGGGCACATTTTTTATTTGGCTAGTGGATGACCACCCCCTTAAAGTAAATAAAATCAGGGTCATGGTATGTACACTATATAATTCCCCCATGTATCATTTCTCTACCATTGTTTCCACCTTCATTTTCTATTTGTCTTATATTGGTTTGTTGCTTTCTTCTCTCCTTCGTTATAACTCGTTTCTATTTTCATATTATGAATAATGGATCCTGCAAGGGGTGCCTTACGTAGTGTATGTATTTCTCATTTTAGTGCAAGGATACACTTACCTACCTTGAGCAAAGAAATGCTATATGATTCTATGTGATTTTTTCACATGACCCACCTAGTGATGAAATGATAATTCTCTTGAGTCCCACCTAACTCAATTTAGGTGTGATACCTCTTAGGGATGTCTAATATTTATGTAGGGTGACTTATCATCTTTCTCTTACCTACTTTATCATTTGGTAACTATTTTGGTTCACTCTTACACTTAGAGGCACTTGTTTCAAGTATATTTATTTACTTTGTGGATCCAGTCTGGGGTAAAACCCTTGATTGGGTACATAGTTACTTAGGATGATTCATTATAGGTCCCCAATGGCCCAAATCCATTTAGGTTTTCTATATATGGGGTCAAATGAGTCAAATATTCATGAACCTTTATTAGTCTCAAAAAGGCGCTAAGTGAACTATGCATTTCTTGGAAATATCATGCCATGTGGAACATGGATCCCATATTTAGGGAATTTCCAGCAGTACAACCTTAGAGACTCACAATATGAGATCAAATTGTGTAGTTTTAATTTTTTGTATAGGTTGTTCTCTCTAATATGTAACATTCTCCAATGCCTTGGGTTCATTTCCTTACCCAATTATACTGATAAATTCCTTTTTGTAAAATCTCTCTTGAACTCTTCTATTTTTGAAACCTTATCTTGCAAGTACACACTCGGGTTGGCATAGAATATTTATCTAGATTCCTAAATACTCTTCCATTCTCTTTGGATACTTGTTATCTTTCTTCTCCAACAACTCTACAAGGATTTTTCCTTGATGTTCATTTGGATTCAACCTTGAAGGATAGTTGCTTCATCCTAGGAAATTTTCATAGGATTTGTCCTCTCATACCTTATACGATTAAACTCATCCACCTTCATGGAGGTTCCAACATAGGTAGAGAAATACAAGTACCAACTCTTCCAAGGGCACTTTTAGTCACCCTTCAACATTTCATTGTTACATTATTTTGTATGGTCACCATTCAACATTTCAAGAAGTTGTGAAATAGAGCTATCAACCCTTCTAAGGGCACTTTTGGTCACCATTTAACACTTTATTGTTACATTATTTTGCATGGTATATCTAGTGTGGCAACATTGTAATTTATTGGAGATCAGGTACATGTATGTTTTGCAAGGAGATTAAGCTACGTGCAGAGTTTGATTTAGGAGGTGAAACACTCTCTTAGAGGCTTGTCACAAATCTCATATTTAATCCATGAAGCCTCAACACATATAATAACACTCATACGAGTGAGTTATTTCCTTTTTTCTCTTTAATTTCTTCTTCAACACTTAGGTAATAATTAGTTTATCAAAGGAATTGTAGTGAATTAACCATAGGTTATTTACTTTCCTTTGTTAATTTGTTGTTATCACTTAAGACCTAACCAAGTCACCCTAATTAAACTAAATCCATATATAACTAATTAAGAATCAAACCCTAATTAATCCAGTGGTCTTCATCCCTTATTTTATCTATCTCTCTTCTCACCCTCAATTTTCTTGGTTTTACCATAAAATCGAGTGGTGACTCCACTCTGTCCTTCCTCCTCATGATCATGTGAAGCTATTCTCCCACTACACCTACTTGAAGGTAATTTTCTACCTATGTAATTTTTCCATAAAGAATTTCTATGATTTATTAAGCTTCATGAAATTGCACATATACATACAAGAATCATGGATCCTAGTTATTAGACTCATAAGTTGTGAACTTGTGATCAAATTCTATGCTAACACTTCCTTTGTTGGTGTTTGATCCCTAGGGGTTTCATTCTCTTTCTTTTTATTTTGGAGTCATACCCATTTTACATATATTGCGGTAGGTACAATGCTATATGTTTTTGCTTAAGTTTCCCTTCATTGATCCTATTGTATTATTTTTGTATTATTGATGTGTGAAAATAGATGTGACCAATTCGTGGAGCTACTAAATCACTAATCCCAACTACCAAACAAAGAATGATGATGAATGCTAATTTCCATTAACCATATAATTTTGATCTAAATGAGATTTTATTGATCACTATACACTATCAACTTAAGATAGTTGATCCACACTATAACACGATAGTGAAATGACTCCTTATATGCTAATCCATCCACTTAAGTTTTGGGAGACACATAGATTCTTTTGTAGTAATATTTGTGTTCTTTTTTACAAATTCAAGACAAAATGTCTACAACAATTTTTTTTTTAATGCTAAAAACTAAAACAAACATGCATTTCCAAAGAAGCCTAAATAAACCTTCATGAATGCTATTTTTTTAATTAATATTTTGACATTTGAATACTATTAGAACTTGGATTTCTTTGAGGTTGGGAATGAGTAATTTTCCTGACACACATCTAAATTGTATTCCATTTAGCAAAGACAAAAGTATCAAGATTTACAATAACATTTTTGTACCATACCAAACATGTTTTCAAAGAAATATATTTTTACACATCTTCATACATTCACTCTTTAGAATATCTAGAAATTTATTTATGTGTATTTATTTTACGTCTTTAATATACGTAAAAATAGATTTATGTGTATTTGTTCTAGGTCTTGTCATAATATGAATCACTGTTATACAATTTTGAATCCATACCAGTGAAACTCAGTGTTAAAATGTAGCTTTGCACCTTTTTATTACCTATATTCTCTTTGTGATTGGAAAGAGTTGCATGTATAACATTACAGAACCGAGATACAATCTCAACGAGATGAGACAAGCTCCACATAGTTTTTCAAAATGTACAATTATTATTACTTTTCTTACCTTACTATTTGAAATTATCATACAAATATAACACTACAAAAAATTTATTAGTCCATACCTTTCAAGGCACAAGGACTCTAGTAATCGACATGTCACCATTTACTTTAGTCTAGCATGCAAATCGATGCAACTTTCCACGGCACACCTAAAAGCGATGGGTCCTTTGATTCCTTGGTATGATCCAACTCCAACCTTGATTATAAAAGAAGGAAACAAACTAGAATGTTGAATAAAAAGAATAGGGTTCTTAGGATTCTAGTAGTATTCCAGAAACATAACCTTGGATAGAATGATGTGAATGGGCGACCTCAATAGCTTTATTTATAGGTGTGTGATGGGGAACCCTCTTGACATGGTCTTCCATATAGTGGTTAAATATGAATATATCAATCAATGTTTAACAATAGTAATTAGGGTTTGATGAGGTCCACACATAACTAACATGCCATTTTGACAACACGAGTGCCTTGATTAGGATAGAAAATAGTTAAAAAATAATGATTTTTCAGGGCAGTGCAATTTATGGGGTTTTTTTGCACTAGGAACATGCACTTATTGGGCCATTATCTACACTGACCATATTTGGTCAAACTCTAGGGTTGAATTGGATGATTTTGAAGTTTGAGGTGATGGAATGGAGAGGATCATAAGGGTTATGCATACCAAAGTGATAGATTTGGGTAGAACTACTCAAAATGACACAAGTGAGAAATTTTAAGGTGATAATAGATTGCTCTGTGATGTATGGGGTTAATTAGGAGAAAATCATATGCTTTAAATATATCTTAGTTTATTTAGCCAAGCAAAGGAAATGACCAAGGAGGGAATGGAGTGTCCATAGAAGGAGGATTTATTGCATAAGGGTGAAGGAGAACCACCTACCAACAACAAACAAAAGGTGTGGGGTCTGTACAAGATATCGATAGAGACAAGGTGGGCATACCCATGCTCATCAAGATATCTTCAAATATTGATACAATGAGGGACCATGCAAAATAATAGGCTAGACCAATGAGACAAAATGGTGTCACACAAGAATATAAGATGGGATCAAGATTCATAGTGAGGTGGTTCCAGATCATAAAACAATTACATTAACAGTCCTTTATACAAGTTGGGACCAAGAGGCTCGAGAAATCGTAGAAGCATAGTGAAGGTTGCATTTGATTTTAATACATAATAACTAATTCCCTCATGGGGAAAGAAACAACTAGAGGATCCCTATTGAATAGGATGGGACCCAAATATATGAAATGCAATTTCAAAAGGTAAGCTCAAAATGGTGGCTCTAGAAAATGCAAGACAGATCTAATCAAATCTGAGGAATTGCAACCAAGGCTAAATCACTGAAAACTATGTATAGATATCAATAGTATGACAATGCGATGGAGTTGATCTTATGAGATACTACCAAGTTCGAGAGAAATGAGGGATCTCTTAGTTTGGTCCAAGGTGACCCGTCATTGAGGAAAATGGGACCAAGGTACATAATGCAGTGAGACTAAGCCCTATAATCAATGTGTCAGTGTCGATAAGGGCAAGTATGCTAGTTCCTAGGGAGAAGAGGAACTCCTAAGAACAAACACCAAATGATATCCAAAGTATGGTAATGTGAGATATATCTCTCGAAAAAATGTCGTGGTAGGAACATGTGGGCAGATACCTAAAGGGAAACTCCCTCCTAAGGCTTGATACAACTCAAACATGTCTAGGGATATAGAACAATCAAATAGACCATTGAACCATCAAGTGTATGAATCTCAATGGTGCAATAATGATTTGGAGTCAAGCATGTGAGAAAAAATCATGTTAAGGAGGAATGATGACTCTCCCTACTCGGTCCAAGATAACTCATTAATGAGGAAAAAAAACCAAGGTATGCCACCCTCTAAACAAAAACCATAGAACACATGTGTTGAAGTTGATAGGGGAAGGTCCACTCGAATCAAGGCACAAGTGAACCATGAAAAACCAACACGAGGCATAAAATCAAAGTATCATAACTAATAAGGACTGATGATAGCATAGGTCAATAAGGAAAAAAGTGATGGACTCATGAATTCCCTTGTTCAAAGAATAGAGGCAAGGATGACCTAGTAGAACATGAAATCATTCCATGGGGAATGGTTAAATACTAGGCAAGAGGATATTGATATGACAAATTAGTTAAAAGGGGACAATTGAAGGCCAAGACTAGACAAATTTGGACAATAAAGACTCATGAACACAATACTCTGGAGGAGGTGAAGAAGGTCCATGGGACACAAGGGAGACTCATTGAAGATTCTCTGAATAAGGGAAACAAAGGGATGCTACAAACAAATAAAACAATTTCTAGGAAGAACAATACCCACTTGGTATTTCCAAATGGGTGAAATATCCCAGATTCCTAGATCTCGATATTTATTGCTATTATTTGATCTGTTGCTGCATAAATGATACTCTAGGGGTTTATGGATGCATTTCTTGGGTTTTGATATGCGCTTTTTTAGTTATATGTGTTCATGAATAACATGCATGATATTGTTGAGACCAATAAATATTTATTGCACTTTTATTGAATAATAGAAATTGTTAATACATGGAAATACTGGAAATCAAGCTCTCAATGCATCAAATAGACTGTATCATGGATAAAACTACTCTACATTACAAAGAAATACAACTAAAGTACTGATCTATAACATGCAAGGGAAGATCTATGACATGCAAGCTCGATCTACTACATGGATGGGAGAAAAGTTGCATGCAACTACTAGAAAGATGGAGATTTGATATATGATAGTTGTGCTCCTCTGAATCCGATGCATGCAATCACAAATGGGTCGCCTTAAATCCTAGATAAATCGCTATTCTCTGAAACTTATGTGCTTTCTCTCTGTGATCCCACTGTAGTAATATTGAACCTCGGGATCCACAGTTGGAATCCCCATGCACTGGTAAATGAATAATATATCACCCAAGGAGAGATGATCGTCGGAATCGGTTGAAATTTTTTCCAATAGGTGCACCCTGTCTCCTCCTCAAATGGGTTTGAATGAATAATGATTCACCTAAATATCTCAATCCAAGCGACCCTTTTTTCTCAATGAAACCTCCTTTGTAACCCCACATTGTCCAAGCTAACCTGCACTCAAGATATGATCTGAACCTATCTGAACCCTGAACTTGTAAGTGTAATGAATCCTTAAGGAAGGATAAAATACGGTGCTCTGATGCTTGATGAAGAATCTGTATGACCCTCCTGATAGACTAGGGTGTCTCTCTCAACATCGAAATCTAACAATGTGGAGATTTTCTCCAAAAAGCCACAAAACATGAAGAAATCACCTGACTTCTCCTTTGAGGTCTAATTCTCAACTCACAATCATCAATAATGGTGAACTAGATCAACTTTTCTCCTTTATACTCCTTTCCTCATCTAATTTCTCGTTCACTTTATTAATTAAGTGAATTTTCCCTAAGTTTTGACTTAATAATCACTTAAGTCAGTGAAAACACCTTTCGTCTTCTAATTTCACGTTCACTTTGATTAATTAAGTGAATTTTCCTAAGTTTTATCTTAATAATCATTTAAGTCACTTAAAACACCTTTTTCTCCTTTTTCTCATCTAATTCCACGTTCACTTTAATTAATTAAGTGAATTTTCCTAAGTTTTATGTTTAATTATTCTTTTAAGTCACTTAATCACCTTTTTCCACTTTATTACTTAATGTCACTTTCAACTTAGGCTTTTTTGGTAAGTGAAACTAAATAATTATTTTATTCCCTTTTTCTCCCAACTATAGCCTTCGAGAATCAATATATGTTATTGATTCGCTCCTCCTAGAGTCATCACTCGAAAAGGGACATTACAATCCTCCCTTCCGGACATTTATTGTCCTTAAGAAATGCCATCACAACATGATGCTCCATTGACTGAGCCAAGATGAAACTGAAAATGATACTAGGATCCCAAACTGATCTCCGGAAAGGACCACCTTGTTGTTGCAGCACCACACTGGTAATAATCATCAGACCAATATGCCTAGTCTGCATCCTCCTCTCCTGGGATCCCACACTTAAATACTTGTAAGGACTGAACTTACTATCATGAATCATGTCCTGCAAAGGTATATCCATGAAACCCAGATATGAAATTCCACTAAAAACCTCAATCCTGGGTGTTTGAAAAGAAGGTATGTCTCACCGTTTGGAATAAGTCTCAACGTCTCCTCTATTGGTGTCCCAAAAATAAAGAAAACCAATCATTGTTGCAACTATGTCAGTCATCACCAATAGTTGGACCACCAATGTGCTCTGTCGCCAAGGAGGAATCTCCCCCATGTGTCTTGACACAATGTCCATGAAGTCCCTCCCTTTAAGAAACTCTCAAACCTTGGTTTAAGTGATGAAGTCACCTGGTTCCCAAACTATCCTGTATGAAGTGAAGTACCTTCTGCTCATCATACTAATTTGTCCAGTGATGTCACACAAATTTTCTTGACTACCCCTAGTAATCCAAGTGATCATAAGCTGATGAAATGTGATCAACTCCTTAGGAGACCGCTCCTCCAAGAAACCAATCCTATGCACTCCAGGAGTAAACTCTGGAGAACGCAAACTAGCAATCCCACATGTTTCAGTTTTCATCTTGTCAACAAATTCAATCCCAGGGTCCCATGCCAACCTCATAGGGGAATCCTCGTGATAATGATGCATCCCTCCTATCACAATTGTTTAAGTACCATACTCAAATTGTGCTCTCCTCTCATGGAATCCTCTATCATGGACTATACTCAACCAAGGCACCTCAGTGAAGTCAATGCCTATCAATACATGACTATCCTTGATCCTAGGTATCGTGAGGGAAAATAAAAACTCCACAACTCCTCTCACAACATTCCCACCATGATGCAGACCAATCATTGCCTCAACTCGGTCGGTCATCAACCTCATCTGAAACAATCCATCACTTAGATGAATTCTAGGATCCCACCTCAACATTGGAATTCCACCACTCCCAATTCCTATCGACTGTTGTTGTGCCCCACCAATAACCATCAGAGTCCAAATGAGCCAAATCCTTGATGTGTAATATTTGTAGCAGATAATGCCATCCACTACTCTTCCAGCTGCAATATCTATGAATTGATCCAAAAAAGTTTAGATCTCATCCTGTGCACTCAATGCAATGATCACAGAGTCCAAATGGATGAACTTTGTTACAGCCACAATACCCCCTATCTCATCCCACTGGTTGTAGTAATCCTCTCTCCTCCTACTGCATACAATGAAGACATCAAATAACAATAATATGTGTCTCTACCACTGCATCAAGGACTAGAAGGTGACTGTCAAAAACCAATCTAGTTCTTAAGGCGTATATCCATCATAAATGGAATAAATAACGGTAATCCATACTGGACAAAAAGATATATTGAATAGGAATGTATATAATGAGACAAAATAGATAATATATGATTAATACATGTACAATGAGAGTGTTGAATATATAGAGAACCTAAAGGCACATATGGTGACCATCCATGAAAGCATGCATCCCTTAGACAATTAATAACTATTTATTATTATTATTATCATCATCATTATTATTATTATTATTATTATTATTATTATCATCACTTAGTATTATATATATTGTATGTTACATTGCCTTCCCCCATTCAAAATTCGTTGTCCTCAAAGCATGATTAGAGAAGGACCTATCTCTTCTTCTAACTTGAATTGTCTTCTCATGATCTTTTGTTTTTGTAGTTGCGACACTTGACTAAACAAAACGATATAATCTTCGAATTCTTGAAGTAATATGTTACATCCTTTCAGAAGTGATCCATCCCAAATCTAATTTCATTGGAATTGTTTGATGATCGATTGTTCAGATAAGATTTCTCATTTTAGACTTCCATATAGGCAGTCGATTATGTCTTCGTTCTTTTTCGATGTTGTACTTTAGTTGTTGGTAAGACTAACATTGTTTATATTCCTATTGACCTTGTTGTTGGTCGTAATGACTCTTGTGATTTGGATGACAATAAGGCACCTGAATCTCTTCTGAATATTGTTTATTGGATATTTCTTCAACTTTTGATGTTTCTGGTAATTCAATTGGATCAATGTTTGTTTCTTTCTCTAAGGTATGGATTTTTAGAATCAGAAGCTTCTCTATTTCAACTAATTTAATCATTGTTTCTTTGTGATCTAGCTCTTCTTGTAAAGGCTTCTTATCATGCTTTAGCTTTATAATTTGGGTAAGTAAGTCTTTATTATGTCACCTTAAACGTAAAAGTTCTTCCTTATTTCATGACTTGTCGTCTTCATTTTTTTATTCAAAATCTTTTGTTATTTCATTATTTAAAATTTTAATTTTTGCAAGCAATTGTTGATTAAGGATTCTTAGGAAAGATATTTCTTCATATTTTTCAAATAATTTCTTCTCATTATTTAACTTCTTGATTTATTCAACCAAGCTTTGATTATGGTTCTTTAAACAACAATTCTCTTCATCTTTCTCTCATAATTTCTTAATGATCGTGATTAGCTTGTTCTAACTTCTGATCCCTTTGCTCCTTATCTTTTGACTCATTGATTTGTACCAATAACTTTTGGTTATGATTTTTTAAGTAAGAAATGTCTTTGTCTTTTTCTTGTAATTTTGCCTCAAGATTTTTTTTTTTGGTCTTTCTTCTTAGTTTTTTAGCATTTGCTCCAACCCAACTTGAAATTATAAATTTCTGTTGTGTTGTTGATAATGAATTAATTGGTTCTCTAATTCTTTTATTTTCTCTTTCCAATGTGTGTCACCTCGATTTTCTACTAAAGTAAAAATCTTTTTACAATATGGACAAGGGAAAGTTCCATTCATAAGGCCCCTTTCATACTCTTCCTCTTTTGCACAACAATAAGGACATTTTGTCGAAAATATTTTCTTTATAGATGTCATAGTTCACTTCGTATTTTTTTAATAATTGATAAATGTATGAATTTCAAGAACCCACTTTTAAAACAATACACTTTTTCACTCTTTTTTTTCAAATCCTTTAACTTTGGAATAAATTATTTTATTTTATATATTTTTTCTCTTTTAATTACCCCTCACTTTACAAGATCCACTTCACTTTTAAAAATATAATAACCCTTCAAACTTTTTTTTTTATTTACACAAATTTATGATGGTATCCTTTATAATTTATTATAAAACCTTTCATCCTTGTCTTTTTGTGGATATCTCTAACTCTACAATATTTATATGATACCCCTCTTCTTACTTTTCTTTATGAATATCCTTTACACAAATTAATTAGGGGCGTTATTACGTTTCCAAACCATGGTTTACCAAAACCATGGGCCTTTAAAACACCAACAATAAAATCATAATTTACTCTTCCTTCTTCTTTGGAACTTTTTCTTTTAAATTCCTTTTCTTTTTTTTTATTCTTTAATTTTCTTTCTTTTTCCTTCTCCCCCCCCCTTTTTTTCTTTATTTATTTTTTTAAATTTTTTTAAATTTTCTTCTTGATATATGGTAATAACTTCTTCTAATTTTCTTGCATCAACGGTAATTTCTAATGATTTTTTTTTTTATGGAAAAAATTCCCTCACGTGGTCAAAGAACTAGATAAATTAGAGAAACACTATTAGTTTTTTGTATGGGGCTACAAGCATGTATGGCCAATGGCCAGGATCGACAACAAAGCTATGATACCAATGTAAAGAACCAATCTGGTTCTTAAGGTGGATATCCATCATACATGGAATAAATAATTGTACTCCATACTGGACAAAAAAATATATTGAATAAGAAATAATTGTAATCCATACTAGACAAAAAAATATATTGAATAAGAATATATATAATGAGATAAAATAGATAATGTATGATGAATAGATGTACAATGAGAGTGTCAAATATATAGAGAACCTAAAGGCACATATGGTGACCATCCATGAAAGGATGCATCCCTTAGACAATTAAAAACTATTTATTATTATTATTATTATTATTATTATTATTATTATCACTTTA
>ML822651.1:22457-76489 GCA_009831015.1 Picea engelmannii | reverse complement strand
TGTATGTTACAATGACTAGTGCATTGGTCAGCCCCAAGGGCATGACCATGAACTCATGATGATACCCAAGAACATACATGTGAGTACCCCACTCCCTGGCCCAAGCCTAATGATATCCAAGATGAAAATAAATCATCGAGGGATACACTACTCCCTAAGGCTCACCCATCCACTCACCGACCTTGGGTAACCTTAACCCAATGGTATACTCAATGAATTTTTCAAGAGGTCTCCCTAGAGGAAACACTCCAAATCTCTATTGTGCACCACCATGTGCCAATGTATAATCTCGTATACTATGACATACTCCTATGTCCTCCTATACTGTCCAGTGCCCTATATGTGCTACTAAATCCAACATTCTACTGATGATGACTAAACATGTACCCCAAAGTGTGTCCATGTCCATCATGCACTTTTCTACCTAATCCATGGACACATATGATTTCTTGCAAGTTGGTCCATAAGGAAAGTGCTCAACCATATCCTTTGTAGCTAAACTCTGACCTTCTAATGACCTCTCCAAAAGAAAGGGCTCCTCACCCCCGCAATGCCAAATCAGAGTGCAATCCAAACTCTCCTCGAGTACTTGCAACTCAGAATGCTCCTCATATGGACTCATCATAAGAGGCTCCTCCCTCAAATAACGAGTGCTACTCATGCCCCCGAGTGTCACGACTTCCAAATATGATGGAGTCTTTGTTATTGTCAATGATGATGAGTGTGCCAAACTCAGTTGGTATCAAAGTTCCTCATCAACACCAATTGACTTACTAGATGGTACCCTGCAATGATAGGACTCATGTGGACTATCATCCTCATAAAAAAATTCTGATTTTTTTTCATCTACCAAATCAACCACTTCTTTGTCATCCTCCAAGCATGGCTCCTGAGAAGAAAGATCAATATTGCATGACAATTTTTCAAATACCCAATCTTTGTCATATTTAGGTACAATCATGCTTTCATTGTCATAAGTATCATAGATAGGATAAGGCGGTGAATCCTCATCATACTTAGGTTCTAGCACACCCTCGTCATCATGAGCATCACTACTAAGGTATGATGTGGAATCCTCAACATCAGTTGATTGAGACACTTCACCATATGCACCATCAACCTTTTTCTTTGGCACATTCACCTTGTTTTCAACTGATACTTGGGGTTCAGACCAATCAAGATGTTTGATGGTGCAAAAATCCTTGAATGACATGTCTACGTGAAATGTCGCACCAAGCTCCTGATCCTCCCTCAAACAATCTGCAAACTTCTCATCATGTACTTTATTTCATGTTTGATGCCTCTTTGAACCACTAGCTCCATTGATCCCTGCATTTTTTTGATAGCTTTCCATAGCTTGCATCAACTTTTGTCTCCCCTGTGCAAGAATATTACAAATATTCCTCACACTGTCCTCCATATCCGATCTGAAATTTTCTCTCTACTACTACATCTAAAGGTATACATGCAAGTTATCACCACTGGAATTTAGTGGAAACAAACTGCAATAAATCCTCACTGATTTCCCCCTTAGTTTGGTAGGAAAACCAGCTCTGATACCACTGAAATATCCTAGATTCCTAGATTTGGATATTTACTGCTATTATTTGATATTTTGTTGCAGATCTGATACTCCGAGGGTTTCTAGATGCATTTCTTGGGTTTTGATATGGGTTTGTTTAGTTATATGTGTTCATCCATAGCATGCATGATATTGTTGAGACCAATAAAGATTTATTGCACTTTTATTGAATAGTAGAAACTACTAATACATGGAAATACTAGAAATCAAGCTCTCAATGCATCAAATAGATTGTATCATGGATAAAACTACTCTACTGTACAAAGGAAGACAAGTAGAGTAACTATATATAACATGCAAGGGAATATCTATGACATGCAAGCCCTATCTACTACATGCATGGGAAAAACGCTGCATGCAACTATCGAAAAGATGGAGATTTGAGATATGGTAGTTATGTTCCTCTGAATTTGATGCATGCAATCACAACCGGGTCAACTTCCCTGCTAAATAAATCATTATGCTCTGAAACTAATGCACTTGATCTCTGTGATCCCACTGCGACAATATTGAACCACTGGATCCACTGCTGGAACCCCCACGCACTAGCAAATGAAGAATATATCATTGAAGGATAAATAACCATCAGAATCAGATGAAAATTGTCCCAACAGGTGTGCCCTGTCTCCTCCTCAAATGGGTTTGAAGGAATAATGATTAACCCAACTCTCTCAAGTCAAGTGGCCCTTTTTGCTCAATGAAACCTCCTATGTAACCCCACATTGTCCAAGCTAACCTGTGCTCAAGCTCTGATATGACCCTTTCTGAACCCTGGACCTATAAATATAACGAATCCTTAAGGGAGGATCCAATCTGGTGCTCTGATGCTTGATGAAGAATTTGTATGACCCTCCCGATAGACTAGAATGTGTCTCTCAACACCAAAATCTAACAATGGTGGTGGTTTTCTCCAGAAGACACAAAACATGAAGAAATCACCTGACTTCTCCTCTGAGGTCTAATTATCAACTCACAATCATCAATAATGGTGAATTAGATCGACTTTTCTCCTTTATACTCCCCTTCTCATCTAATTTCCCATTCACTTTATTAATTAAATGACTTTTCCCTAAGTTTTGACTTAATAATCACTTAAGTCACTTAAAACACCTTTTTGCTTCTACTTTCACATTCACTTTGATTAATTAAATGACTTTTCCTAAGTTTTATCTTAATAATCATTTAAGTCACTTAAAACACCTTTTTCTCATTTTTCTCATTTAATTCCACGTTCACTTTAATTAATTAAGTGAATTTTCCTAAGTTTTATCTTTAATTATTCTTTTAAGTCACTTAATCACCTTTTTCCACTTAATTACTTAATGTCACTTTCAACTTAGGATTTTATGGTAAATGAAACTAAATAATTCTTTTATTCCCTTTTTCTCCTGACTATAGCCTACGAGAATCAGTGTAGGCTACCGATTCGCTCCTCCTGGAGTCATCACTGGAAAATGGATATTACAAGGGGTGCCAACTGGGGAATGAAGATCGCCATGAGGGGATAAGGACCCAAACAAATATCTCAATGTGTTGAGAGACACAATATCCAAATGGAATGCTATGAGGGAGACCAAGTGGAAAAAGTAGTAGGTGTTAGAAAAACAGGATCACAAAACAATAAAATAAAAACAAATGCGGAAATAAAACACAGAAGATACACAATACAATAGAGACACAGATATATGTGGTTCACCCAGTGTGGACTACGTCCACCGGAGAAATTGTTAGGTCCTTCCTTTTATTATCCAACAAATGAAGGGATACAGCCTACAACACACCTGCTATAACTTCATCTTCTTTCTCTCACAGTCTCCTCTCTCAAAATATAATATTCACAATGATACATAGCCGCAATACAATTCCCTCATAAAATAAGGTTGCATTCTAGGGAAAAAAAACCCTAACATAACTTCTACCGTCGGATCCACGACCTTATAATGAATGGTCCAGATTTACTATGAAATTACAATATACATTTACAAGACAATTTTTCCTTCACGGGATTTGCCCCCGAACCCCCCAGCCGGGGGTATGAGCCCCCTCCCCACGTGGAGGGGTGTACAATATTCCGAGGTGTACAGTCTCCATGGGGTATAAACATGATTGAAAACAAAGACCTGTGAATCAGGAATATAATCAGGCTCCACAACCAATAATCTCCCACTTGGAGACTGATCTCAACAACTCTATCGTTGTTGTATCTGTTGGACGATGATCCTTCTTGGACTTGGAAAATTTCTCATATTCACCTTCATGCTTGAATACCAACTGAAACTAAGCAGGAACTCAGTTTCTCCCTAGTTACTCCCTTTGTTAACATGTCTGTAGCATTCTGGCTAGTATGTATCTTTTCCAACTTCAAATGTCCATCTTCCAAGACGGATCACATGAAATGATACATGTGATGTATATGCTTAGTCTTCGAATGGAAGGTTGATTTATTTGCAAGATGAATGCCACTCTCATTGTCACAGTACAACATGCTATTCTCTTGCTTCTTTCCCAATTCCTCCATAAACCTTTGTAACCAAATCATTTCTTTACTAGCCTCTATAACAACAACATACTCTACTTCTGTTGTTGAAAGTGCAACAACCTTTTGCAGTTTTGAAATCCAACTTACTATTGTTCCACCTAGAGTAAAAACATACCATGTGGTGCTCCTCCTGCTATCTTTATCACCTACCATATATGAATCAACATATTCATGTAGAACAATGTTTGAACCTCCAAAACATAATGCATGAGTAGCATTACCTCTCAAATTCCTGAGAATCCACTTTACTTCCTTCCAATGTTCTTTACCTAGATTGTTCATATACGTGCTCACAACTTCCACTGCATGTGCAATATTTGGTCTTGTGCAAACCATCGCATACATCAAGCTGCCAATTGTTGATGAATAAGCGACCATGGACATGTATTCTATCTCCTCCTATGTCTTGGGACACATTTCCTTAGTTAATTTTAAATGGAGGGCCAAAGGTGTACTAACTGGTTTTGCATTCTGCATTCTAAACCTCTCCAACACCTTCTCTATGTACTCACCCTGAGACAATGTCAATTTGTGATTTTTCCCATCTCTTGTTATTCTCATACCAAGGATTTTCTTTGCAGTACCCAAATCATTCATCACAAATGAATTACCTAATTTCTTCTTGAGCACATTTATTTCTTGCATATTAGACCCTGCAACAAGCATGTCATCTACATATAATAGAAAGATAATATAGCTTCCATTTTCTATCTTTTAAAATTAAACACAATGATTAGAATGACATCTACTATAACCTTGTTTTGTCATAAACCTGTCAAACTTCAAATACCACTACCTTGGAGCTTTCTTTAATCCATACAAGATCTTCTTCAACCTTCATACCAAATTTTTCTTCCCTTTGACCTCATACACCTGTGGTTGTTGCATATAAATCTCTTCCTCCAAATCCCCATCGAGAAAAGTTGTTTTTACATTTAATTGTTCAAGATGTAAATCCTCTACTGCCACAAGACTTAAAATAGTCCTAATTGAAGTCATTTTAACAATAAGAGAAAATATTTCATCAAAATCTATACCTTTCTTTTGTGCAAACTCCTTTACAACAAGTCTAGTCTTGTACCACTTTTTGCCTCCATATTTTTCCTTCAACTTGTAAACCCATTTATTTTGCGATGCTCTTTTTCTTACAGGAAACTGAACCAAATCCCTAGTCTGGTTATTTACCAGGGAATCCATTTCCTCTTTCATGCCTTGCTCCCACTTCTTTTTAGTGTCTACCTGCATTGGCTCTTCATAACATTCTATTTCACCATAATCAGTCAACAATAAATAATACAATGAAGGAGAGTATTGTTCATGGGGTCTACTTAACCTGGTAGATATTCTAATAACACTTGTGGGACTTTGAGGTACATGTTGCTCCTATTGTTGTACATTTTGAATTTCTGGTACCTCTGGAATTTATTTTCCAGTGATCTCATCAAGCACTGTGTATTCTGGTTTTTCTTTTTCCTGTTTCTTTCCCTGCAATTGATCTTTGTACATGACCTTCTCATTGAATATGACATCTCCACTCCTGATGATTTTGTGATTTTCATAATCCCATAAGCGATAACCAAAATCTTTAACATTGTATCCAATAAAGGTACACTTCTTGGATTTTGCCTCAAGCTTTGTTCTATTTTCTTTATCAATATGGACAAATGCTTCACAACCGAAAGTCTTCAAAAAATAATAGTTTACCTTTTTACCTTTCCATGCCTCCTCTGGAATTCCATCATCCAAAGAGCTTGAAGGTCCTCTATTTATTAAGTAAACAACAATATCTACAACATCTGCCCAGAACTGTAAGGGAAACCCAGCATGCAATCTCATATTCCTTGCACGCTCCATGATTGTCCTGTTCATCCTTTCTGACACACCATTTTCTTGTGGTGTTCCTGAAACTGTCTTCTCTCTACGAATCCCATGGTATGAACAATAATCATCAAAATCTTTGCTGCAATATTCACCTCCATTGTCTGATCTGAGACACTTCAACCTTTTTCCTCTCTCATTCTCAACCAAAGCTTTCCATTTCTTAGAAGTATCAAAAACATTAGATTTTTTTTTTAATTCAATAAACCCAAGTTTTTCTAGTTGCATCATCAATAAAAGTAACATAGTAACGAGATCCACCAAGAGATGATACCCGAGTTGGTCCCCTACATCTATATGCACAAGCTCTAACCTTTCACTCTTCTTTTCTTTTTCGACTCTGAGAAATCTGACTCTCTTTTGTTTTCCATAAACACAATGCTCACATAAATCCAAATCAATTTGTTTGAGATCTGACAAAA
The DNA here is from genome assembly GCA_009831015.1 of Picea engelmannii. Taxonomy (NCBI): domain Eukaryota; kingdom Viridiplantae; phylum Streptophyta; class Pinopsida; order Pinales; family Pinaceae; genus Picea; species Picea engelmannii. The sequence goes on along the minus strand of ML822651.1, from coordinate 70,068 downwards.
AAGTTCTTTTGCAAAGTATCTGCATCCCCTTCTCACTCATGTGTCCAAGCCTATGATGCCACAATGTTGTATCCACTCATGTAGAAGCTAAAGAGATAGAAGAATCAATATTACCAGCACACAAATACAATGTACCTACCTTCTCTCCTTTTTCTATCACTAGTGATCCTTTGGTGACCTTCCATACCTTATCTGTAAATATAGATATACAACCTTCACTTTCCAACTGCCTTGTTGAAATTACATTTTTCCTTAGATCTGGAACATGTCTTACCTCTTTCAACAACCATTGGTTTCCATTCCTTGTTTTTTTTACCTTTCCCATTCCAACAATTTTGCATGGTGCATCATCACCCAAATGAACCTGTCCAAAATCACCTTGAACATAATCTAGAAAATGTTTCCTATGAGGTGTGGCATGGAATGAAGCCCCTGAATCTACTATCCAAGACTCAAAAATATTATCTACAAAAATAATCAAAGCATCTTGTAACACATCACCTATTACATTTGCTTCATGTTGTCCATCTCTTTGTTTATTTAGAGCTCAACAATATTTCTTCACGTGTCCTTTCTTCCCACAATTCGAGCACTCTATCTTTCCCAGTCTAGATTTGGATCTTCCCTTCCTAGAATTCCCGCGGTTCCCTGAGCCCTTTTCTCTATCCTTTTGTCTTCCCCTATTCTTCATGTTTAACGCATTACCTGATGTCTCACCTGTGTTTTTTCGTCACAATTCCTCGCTAAAGATAACACCAACAACATCATCAAATTTTAAAGTGTTTGAACCTGAGATAGAGTTACTTACAGCCATGACCAAGCCATTCCAACTTTCTGGCAATGAGCACAAGATTAGAAGAGCTTTGACCTTATCATCAAAGTCCACTTTTACAGAACTTAGTTGATTAGTAACCGTATTAAATTCATTTAAATGATCTGCAACAAACCCACCTTCTAACATCTTCATATTAAATAATCTCTTCATTAGAAATACCTTATTGGACACCGAGGGTTTTTCATACGGTTTAGCCAATGTGTCCATCAGCTCCTTCATTGTCTTTTCTTTCGAAATATTGAAAGCCACCAACGTTGTTAGGCTCAAACGTATCGTTCCTAGTGCCTTTCTGTCAAGAACCTCCCATTCTTCGTTCTTCATGGTTGTCGGCTTCTTGGCTATTCCACCCAATGGTAGGAATAGATCATTCTGATATAAATAATCTTCCATTTGCATCTTCCATAACAGGTAGTTTTGGCCATTAAATTTCTCGAACCTAAACTTTCCATCTTCCGCCATTGCTCCCACTCGAACCAGGAAGCCTCTTTTCCTATGAGTTACATTTTGCTATGATACCAGTTGTTAGAAAAACAGGATCGTGGAGCAATAAAATAAAAACAAATGCGGAAATAAAACACAGAAGATACACAATACAATAGAGACAAAAATTTACATGGTTCACCCAACGTGGGCTACGTCCACCGGAGAAATTACCAGGTCCTTCCTTTTATTATCCAACAAATGAAGGGATACAACCTACAACACACTCGTTATAATTTCCTCTTATTTCTCTCACAGTCTCCTCTCTTGGAATACAATATTTACAATGATACACAACCGCAATGCAATTCCTTCATAAAAGAGGGTTTCCTTCTAGGGAAAAAAACACTAACATAACTTCTACCTTCATATCTGTGACCTTATAATTAATGAATGGTCCATATTTACTATGAAATTACAATATACATTTACAAGGAAATTTTTTCTTTGGGGGCTTCACCCCGGAACCCCCACTGGGGGCCTGCTTGCCCTCAAACCCCGCAGTTGGGGCAAGCCCCCCTGCAACCCCCCCGCGTGGAGGGGTGTACAATCTTCATGGGGTATAAACACGGATGAAAACAAATACCTATGAATCAGGAAGATAATCAGGCTCCACAACTAATAGTAGGAGTGATGAGGAGATAAATGCCCTAGTTAAACAAACAGAGGTGGTGGAAAAAATGGTAATCTCCTTAAAGGTGGGTTAATGGAGTCATAAAAACAAAGAATTGTCATAGTGTGAATGAAGTGAAGGGCTTATGACATATGATAACTCAAAATATATTATACCAACAAAAAATTTGGGAGTCTAATGGGTGAGGTTGTCAACATGATTGGAAAAGATGCATGAGGATTAACTTTGGGATGTAGACTACTCGGACTTCCAATCCTAAGGAGGAATCAATAGCATGGGTGCCAAAATGAAATAAGGGTCACTAATCTAGGGCATCCATGTGGGAAAATATCTACCATCAGGTAAATGAAAAATGCAATAAATGGATGGGATATGCCATCTACCCGAATGAGGGTGGTGCTAAAGGAAAATCCAATGAGAATGATAAGAAAATGCAACATACTTAGAGGGGAGATGCTAATATATATGCTAGTATAAACAAGTTTATGTGAAAGATCCACATACTATAGAGAGACAACAAGTTCCATGGTTAATTCCTCTTGTAATGTTCCCAAGCCAAGATGCCAGGAACATTGCATTTTTCATTGATTTTTATGTGTTTTCTGGTTGTGACATTTCGTCAAACACTTTGTTGATTTTGTTCTTTTAGGTTGCACTAGGGTTCATACTAATGGTTTTAATGTGTGTTTGCAGAAAAAAATAAGAAGATATAGCAATGGAACATAACCCAACAAGATACAAGATCAACAACATAAGGAATAACCAAAAATACCTCAGATCTGATATTATTTATAATAGTAGAAGACCCTGATACAATCGATCTACAGATCTGGTACACTATAGCTGAGATCTAGTAGAAAAATGGTAATAACCCTCAAGCAAGATCAAGAGGCAAAGATACAAGCCTCCAAAGGCCAAATAGCTACAAGAAATGAATAACAATATGAGATCCTTGTCCTCTAGGAGTGAATCCCCTCAAACTGGCTGGGTTGCGCACTAGCTTATGGCTGTAGTTGTAGGAATATTTCGGCCCTCTTCCTCCTTGGCACCAATGGCAACCAAAACACTTGAGAAGAGTAGATCTGAAGTCTAGAAACAAGATAGGGAGGTTCCCTTGCTAAAGAATGAATTTTGTGCCCCTCCTATGAATAGATCCACTTCAAAGATTGTGCCCTTCCTCAAGGAGAAATCATACCACACTCACAATAAATCAATACTCGACCAAACACACCACAAGTGGCCCAAGAAAGGCACTATGGCCTCCACCAAGATATCTCAATAGCTAAACTCTCCAAATCTCCTTCTCCTTGGCCAGATCAAATGGATCTAGTTTCCCTAGTGCTCCCTCTAGCTGGAAACCCTCAATGTTGTGCACCCTTCTCTTCTGAATTTGTAACTACTATAGATTCCACCTGTCGCTGAAGTAGAACTGATGTAGAATGGTGAGGGAGGAATATTTCACCTCCGTGACCAAGCTTGGACTAGGTTGGGTGGGATCACCATCGAGCTGATCTCTAGGGTTTGTTCAGTCAAAACCCTCAAAACCCCCAAGTGCATGGGCTCACTAGCAAGAAGTCAGATATCAAATTATAAACAACATAATGAGAGAATAGAGGCCCCTATCTCTCTTTTATCCTCCCTGCTCACCTTGTCTCTCCAAGTGACTTTTATTTAATTTAATTATTAATTAGTTAATTAAATCACTTTAATTAATTAATTATCCATTTTACCTCTTATTATCGCACAGTTTGTAGTTTAGGTCACAGGCTAAAGGATAGAGGACAAACTGGCATAACAGGAACCTTCCCCATCCAATGTCACCTCGATGGGGAGGTTCTGTCTGTTTAGGGAGGTTAGCCCAGGGGAGACGTCCTCGGTAACCTGGGGTTTGAAGAGGCAAAGGATACAAGGTCAAGTCTTAAGATTTCCCTCCTCATAGGTTACCACCAGTATCAGATAGTCCGGCTAATCAGCCAATAAAAGAAGTGTAGGCCCTGTTGAAAACACCTGCCCGGAACAAGACAATAACAATACAGTATATATATTTGCAGGCTATAACTCAAAGGGTTAATACTTCTTTAACTATTTGATTTTATTCAATAAGCAATGCAATAGATACAAGATGAAGTCAACGTTTTGTTAATTAGCCTATGAGAGGTCATCAATTCATCAATATCTACCAATATGACTAAGCCAATAGTATATCCAATCAATAATTTGTTCAATAAATGCTTGACGTCATCACTCAATTGCTTATTATTACACCTTTGTTGCGTCAAGATGAGATATTCACTATGACGTCAGCCTTTATTTTGTTAGTAATGTTAGTTAGGGTTTTAGATTTAGGGTTTTAAAGGTAGTTTTTGTACACTAGAGGCTCAACGTTGGAGATCTAACCAGTGCCTTTGGGTATATGGAGTAAAAAGCAAGGGCACAAGGTCTCGGGAGGATGAAAACCTAGAGACTAGAGGGTAGGGTTCTATGGTGCTGCAAAGGCAGGGCCCTAGAATCAAAACCCTAGGGGAAAAAGGCTCACTCCGGTGTTGCTTAAGCAAGGCCTCATGCTCTTTCCTCCTTCTCTAAATAATCTTGGAAAAAAGGCTAGCTCAAAGTACAAATTTAAGGGAGAAAGTGTTGCAATGGAAAGGCCTTCAAACCCTAGAAGGTGAAACCCTAGGTGTAGGCAATCTAGGCCTAGGACATCTCCTCTTTTCAACTTATAACTTCAATGCTAGCTCAGAAAAAAGAAAGAAAAGTGTAGCAACGACTAGGCTATATCTTCTTTTTTCAATGGCTGAAAACTATTTCTCAACAAGGGGACATGCAACAATAACCTACTTGTGTGCTTGTTGCCTAGGGTTTTAAATCAGCGATATAATAAGTAAATGTAAGAAATTAAGCCTACAACCATTCACTTAAGAAGTTTTGCATGAAAAATTCACTTACATGTCATGAAGAAAGCATAAGAAAACCCTAGTTGTAAACCTTCCTTGAGAGAAATGCCATAAATACCAAGAAAAATCCTCCAAGAACAAGTGCACCTCACTTAAACACAAAATTTACCCTAGTAGGGCGCAAGAAATAAGATCTCACAAGAGAGTGAGTTGTGTTTTTTTTGTCCAAATGAGGGAAAAACATCCTCAATATATATCATTCCATGACCTTTAATTTACAAAATAGGTCATTAAAACAACCGACAAGGCTGACTACAAAAATTACACTGTTTTTACATTAACTGCTAAGTAAAAGACACAAAAATGAGCAAAAGGTGGGACGTCAAGCCCTTCTGAGGGAGACGTTGGCCCTTTTTGGGCTAGTCCAGCATCCAGAAGTCAGGCGTTAGCCCTTTTAGGGCTCCTCCAAGTTGCCACACATGCCAGTAACCTCATCAAACTGCCACACGCTCAAGATAATGTCCAGATCTCTTGGGTGACGTCCTGTCCATCAAGAGGAAAACGTTCCATCTGAAGTGGGTCATCCCCCCTAGGCTGGGCTCAGCCAAAGTGTCCCGGGAGGAACGTCCTTCTTTTCTTCATGTGCAAAGGCTGATCACGTCACTGTCCTGTCTCTGCCATCCCAACAACCATCTGATGGGCTCTTCAGCCCCATGGAGGTCCGAGCTAATCATCTCCCCATGTGTACCGGTCCACCGGTACCTGTCCGTCGGGAATGGTCCTACACATCAAAAACTTCGCCCTCCATGGGCTCATTAGTCCTCGAGATCATAGCAATGTCAGTCATATTTCATCATTAATGTTATCAAATACATGCATAAGACCCCTAGCATATCCTCTAATAGCTCAAAGATATTACACTGATCTACTATACAAAGCTGAAGAAAAAGACAAGGTAACCTATTGGGCCAACACCCATAAGAAGAGGAAAGTTTCCAAAGGACATCATTCAAGCCATGTAATACAAGGTGGTATGATCCAAGGATGTCTAGACATAGTGAAGACCAAGGGTAGGTATTATTCGTGGGTGCCTTTGTAGGAGGCGAGCTGTACCTATCATGGATGCAGTTTTTTCCAATCCCCTTATTTGCTTTTATTCTTTCTTTATTTATTACCTTTTCTTTCTTTTTTGCTTCAAGGTCTGACCAGAGGACACTGCCTTGGTGTGGTGACCAGAGCTGACAGTGTTACCCACGAGTATTTTCGCAGAAATGATAAGGCTGGCTCGTGATGAGACCCCTTTCCCTTGGCCATGCAACCAAGGGTCATTGCCCTGGCGTGGTGACCAGATAATGGCAATGTCATACTGCTAGATACCTATNGGGCCAGCTCGTGATGAGACCTCCCATCCTCTTGGTTAGGTCTTGTTTTATTATTTTTCTTCGGGTCCCTTTTGTTTCTTATCGAGATGCCTTTTATTGCCTTCTCGGGGATCCCTGGGCGATGCATCTCTAGGTTTCATTTCCTATGGCTTTTATCTTTTACCAGCTGCTTTTACCTCTCGGGCCTTTAGCCCCTTCTTCCCACAAGACAAAGTGTAACCCCTCAAATAGGTCATCCTAATGCCCGGACTAGGGGAATGGGATGGATGTATGGGCGATAAGATGTAAAATGATAACATGGTGGGAGCGGACGATGGATCTTCAAATCCCCCCTGGTGGCTAGCCAAAACCTATGGGTACAAGCTTGCTAGGGCACCCCGTTAATCCCCCCAACAATGGTCAAGTGGGTTAGTGTAAGATCCAAACAGTTGTCAGAAATGTAAGGAACCTGATGCATATATCTGAAAGTTATAATGATCAAACATGACACATACCATGATACCTGGACCAATTACCTCATGGAGCAAGAGTCTTCTCTGATGCAAGTCCAATGTCGATGGTGATGGATGCTGCTGCTGACAGAACAAATCTAACGAAGAAGAAGAAGGATGGGCCCTCTAGGGCCATGCTCAGGTCAATCCTGCTCTCGGTACTCCATGTCTAGGACCTGTGGGCCTCGAGACATGATCTCCTAGTTATCCCTAGGAATCGGGGATAACACCTCTCAAAAGTGGTTTATCTCTCTTTGTGGCTTCTCTGGCCACTGAAAGTCACTTCTCATCATCCTATCATGTAGTGTTATTCCTCCCGATTCCGATGAGCTATTACACTAAGAGGTTCCTCCAAGTATTATTCCCAATATGACCTCCTTAGTGATTTTAATTAATATATATCCCAACATAACCCAAAATCACAGAAATCGTCGGAATGCAACGGAACCAAAGCCAAGTTGTATGGAATGGATCATGATGATGAAATAAGATGAGTGATGCAAGTCGGACCCCCAAAAACCCCTCAATAGCTCCTGTACTTGCTATAACCTCCATCTGGCTACTCTGGTCATCATAACACTCTGTAATATAATGATGTCCCAAATTGGGGACATTACACCTCCACACATGCCAACTTATACCACAAACTAAAGGTGCATATGAAATCAAAACAAGTGCATAGAAATTCAAATCAATTAAGGTGCATGACTTGATTCTTCATGAGAAAAAAACATTTGGATGAAGTATCAAAGGAAAAAAATCTATGAAGACCCTTTCAGAGGGCTTAGAATTATGAATCCAATGATGGAAATGGCACATCAATCGTAGTTCACATGAGTCTAAATAGGAGGAAGGAAAAAATAGGGTTTTTTTTTATAAATAGGGAAAAACCCACAAATTCAAAATCATTTGGGCATTTGGAAATTGGAGAGTTTTTTGGTGCCCTAAATCTTTGTGATATCGTAGCAAATAAACCAACCGATGAAATTTGAATATGAAAGTTTGAGGATAGTGGTCTAGTCCTCCTCTTGAAATTCAACAGTTTACTTTCTTAGAGTATATCTATTTTTTCCTAAGGGAAGCCCTAGATAGTATGTTAGGAAACAATACAAAAATTGAGGAGTTTCATATGCTAGGAGTGTAGGAAACCCCCCAAACAACTACATTGCCTAAGTGCAGAAAACTGTGAGAATGTTGCGTTGAGCTAATGGAGAATTTGTCCCAGTTCTTACATTGGGAGCATGGTAAACTAGACAATACTACATTGAAGGGAAAAAGAGGCAAGCATATAAGAGATAAGTGACAAAATTTTGGTTTTGTGTAGGTATGGAAGACTTCAAAGTGCTCTAGAAAGAGTAGGAATTTGAGGATATATGTATTGTAGAGAGAAAAAACCAGGGGGTATGAAGGTTACTAGCATGCCATCGGTTACTTAAATACATTTAAAACCCGCCGATGAGGGTGGGAGATGGTCTCCTTTCTTGTATTGTGGAACACTAGGGTGCAAGGGGAGTTGATAGAGGTGACTCTCCAATATATCTACTTTATGATAGGACTACCCATGATGGGGGTGGTCAAAGATACACAACCATGCTTCCTCATGAACCATGCTTCCTCATGGGAGTAGAGGCCCATGTCAATCTGAATGCTAGGGTGAAATATGGCACCCCAGGGGAGGGAGAGACACCCTTCGGTATGAAAGAAGGCGTAGTACGAGCCCTGATTTAAAATATGATCCAAGGCCCAATTCAGACCTCAGCCATAGATAGGTTCGAGGACTGAAACCCTAACCCTCTGCGAAATAAGAATGGGTTCTAATGACGGACGCCGAAGTCCAAACCCTAATTTTGACAATGAGCCGCGGCATTAGGATCGCAGGGCGAGTCCCAGTTATTATTATTAGAATCCTTCTGTTGGGAATCGTCTCCCGGGATTTCTAGACAGAAGCGATGCTCGGCGTGGGCATGTGAATGGACAACGCGAGAGAGATGAGGATGAGGATTTAAAGGCGGTGGATTTTGTGGAATATTAGAGGTCGAAACGACAGAGGTTCAGAAAGAAATTGAAGAATTGAATATGGAGAATCCCTCCTGGTCTGCCCCGGGATGAAATTGAACAGGCGGTGGCTAGGCAGATGATGGATATGAACATGGAAGAAACGAGGGTATGCGATTGGTTGATATATGGGAAGAAATAAAAGTCTTTGGATCTCATGGGTAGATTCTCAAGGAAGAGATGGTGGGGTGAAATCCTTATCTTCGTTGGAGAACACAAACAATCGAATATATTTACATTCCACTAAAGTAAAACTTGCTATTGGAGGCATATTGGGGAAGATGGTTTCAGCATATGGACCTGTTCATGATCACCATTTGGAGGAGGATGATCTGTAAAACTTGCTATTGGAGGCATATTGGGGAAGATGGTTTCAGCATATGGACCTGTTCATGATCACCATTTGGAGGAGGATGATCTTTTCGTCAAGGCTGCTTCTAGCCATGTAGAGAAGATGGAAACAAAAATAACAAAATCATGAAAATGGTGCACTTAGATATGAATATGGACTTATTAGACAACCAAAGTGGGGTCATCTTAAATGAATATCATGTTACTAACCATCAAAGTGGTGTCATCTTAAATGAATATGGATTTATTAAGCGATCAAAGTGGGGTCATCTTAAGGAATTACACAAAGTGATCCTGCTTTAGTTAGTGGCTATCCTTTTGTTACATCTCTTGGGCTAAAGTGGCTATCCTTTTGTTACATTTCTTGGGCGGCTGAGCAAAGTGACACTTAAACCCATGATTGCAATCTTCATTTCAGGACATGCATGAGAAAATATGCAATATTGCTGACCAGATATGGGCCACCATGATCATCCTCACATTCCACAAATATCAATGTCTCGATGGTGTCCACAAGTCTGGGATCCTGAGATTTAGGACAATGAACCAGAAGATGTTGAAGAACTCACCCTAGTCAGTCAACATCTTGATGGACAGGGGCCTTGGGGGTCAATCTTGGGTAAAGTAGCATGATGGAGGGAAGCATTCAATCAAGACAACATAACGTATTTGTGTGTGTTTGTTGCATTGGCCATTTGACTTATTAAACCACATACTAATTTGGTTAGAATCTTTAATTATTTTGTATTGTGGTAATAAGTTCAGAAAAGAAAATAACGAATGCAATGGTCATATGAGTTATTGGCAAAGTCACGGTCATGTGAGTTATTGACAATTTGGTAGTCATTGCCATGAGAAACTAAATCATCAATTTACGATGCATGTCTCACTAAAATTGTGATGGTAAGTCAAAAGAGGCTTATTAAAAAGGGTATTGGGGTCGATATGGTAGTAAATGAAAGTCATTGGATGGCATTCAATTTATTTGATGTCTTTTCAAAAGAAATCATAGTTATCTTATTGAATGTTGATGTCAAGTTGTTGTCTTGAGAAGTTGGGGTGCATGATCAATGTTACCTAACACTCTAAGTTCAAAATGAAGGTCCAAAGTTGCCATGCTTACTGTAAGAAGTCCATACATGTTACCAAGAAAAAAGTCACGATATAGTCTTTAATGATATGGTTGGTCACATAAGAAATAGTTGGTTGCCATGTAGCGTGATGGTTTAATGGTGTTTATTTGAGAGAGCAAATGTTGTAAGAACTGAAATGCGTCCAAGGAAGGGATAGTGCACAATGTCTTCTTATATATGTTTTGACCAAGTTGTAAATGAGTGGAGTGTAAGAGGGAGTATCTCAAACAAAGAAAAACTCTCATTTGCAGAGAAATGGTCAAAACTCTGTAGCTCTCAGGAAGTGGTATGTGATGGGAAGTAACATTGAGTCACCTAACTTAATGTTGCAAGGATTCGTTCATATTGGAATTAGGCACTCCAATATTGTACAAGTTTGTTTTGCAATTTCAAACCAAGGATGACAAAGATGGAGACACCAATTATGTGCATGTCTTCAAGAAATACAAGGAAGAATAAATCAGGAAAGGAAAGCATTATGGTTCTATAGTATTTTGGGCAAGTTAAAATTTGCATAATGCAATCATGCATATGGTTGTAAGCACTATATAGGCATGTGTACCCTTGGTTTGTTTATGTTGCATTAGACTCATGGTCTAGTATTCAACAATGGTTGTGTGGCATTAAACTCATAGTTGGCGGTTTGATGTTCATTGTTGAATTTCTTTGAAGGGGAGGTTGTTCACCAATATAAGGAGTTGTTAACACTTGTGTGATGGGTGAGCCAAAAGCTAGTTGAAGACTCTAGGGTGATGTTGGACCAGGGGCATTGGAATCGAATTAGGTAAGATTTGAGGAACATATGTCATTAGAGAGCAAGGTGCATCAATTGCACAGGTTAGCTCTTGGAAATTGCTGATAGAGTTGTTTTTCACATTCAAGGGGACTTTCTCAAGGATTTGAATGAACCATGTAGGTGAAGGAATTCCTATTAGACTAGTGGTTACAACAGTTAAGTACCCATGTATTATGGAGTATGGTAGTTCCTTTATATGGAATTTGGTAGTTTGGTGGTAAATCTATGCTCAAATTACAAGATACGAGTACTAGGTTAGACCAAATGAATACTTTGCAGTGTGGGATCATCTTCAAGATCTCAAGAATCATTTGTTACAGAGGACCAAAGAATAATGAAGATCTCACTGGAAAAGACAAGTAATCATTAAGGGGGAATACTAGAATAGTTAATTCATACTTGTCTTGTGTGTTGATATTTAGTCACATAAGTTTGTTATTGTAGGTATTATTGTCTAGTAGAGAGTGCCTCTATGTGAATAGCCTTCTTAAGTGGTTTTAGGAGGTTGTTGGTTGAGAGCTAGAATAGATCCTAGTTTAGTGTGTGGTTGAGATATTCTCTCAACTAGTTATGATTGAGATAAGATAGTGTGTCTATTTGTAGGCAAAGCCTTCATCTATTTGTACATGTACACTTACATTAGGGAACAAGAACCACATTTTTGTGTGGAATCTCTCTTCTTTCATTTTCTTACAATGAAGGCCCTAGCAAACATAGGAAACTTGATAATTTATGGCTAGGGCCTTACGTGATTGATTCAACATGCATGCTAGAGTCTAACTCTTTTAATTTGGTAAATTTGGATGAATATTTACTGTAATTCCATGTCAATGGCATGTATCTCAAGAATTAATTGCTTGACATGAGATTTGAAGAAGATACTACCTTGTATCATAGTAGATTAGGATTTTGATTTCTTTTTGTTTTTTTCCCTTTCCACTATTTCCTTTCTCGTCCATTTTTAAAGCACCATGAAATATCCATTATTGGTATTTTTGACTCCATAAGCTAATGGATAAGGCACTAGTGTACTTTATCACAGTTTGGTCCTTGGCACCTCACACAAAGGAGCCATATAGTAGTAGGAGTTGATGTTGTCCCATAGGAACATTTGCCAAAAAATATATGTGCTTTAGGAACCACTTAAATCCATGAAGAACTACCTAGAGATGTGTTCTATACATCTAATTTAAGAAACTCATATGTTTATGCATATAATCTCATGTTTCCTCACTCATTAACCCTATGAGAAGACCCACCTAGGCAATATAGGCCTTGCGAACCCCTAGATATGACATCTTGCCTTAAGTGCCCATGTAATTTTTGTAAAATCCTGAGAGGGAGGAGGTATTTTAGGCCTTGGGTCAAAGGTCAACTTCTTTTGCACTATAAAAATATCAATGATGGTGTTGGAGTTAGATCCATGGTGAAAAAGGATCCATGACCCCTCTTGAATGTAACTTTATCAGTAAAAGGTACCACAAACGACTAAGGTCATCCTTGCAAGAGGTAGATTGTTAGAAAACATCAACTTGCAAAAATTTGGGGGAGAGAAAAGTAAAGAGGGTTGGTTCAAGATGAACAATCTAGATATTACCCACTAGATTTGATAAACAACCCACAAAAACTCATGCAATTCCTTGAAATGTTTGGTGAAAGGCCACGTAAGGTGTTGCAAATGACTAAGATCACCCTTTCCTATCTAAATCAATGATCCACGTGCCATTAGTAGGGGATTTTCTCCCTACCATAAAATATTGTAGCACCTAGAAAATGCCATGAATGGTTGAGATTTTCCCCATGTGAAAAGATCAATAACCCTCTTCCTTTTGTATAGATATGAGCACATTTTTAAAGGAGATACCCAAAGAACCATGAATGATTAGGATTACCTTTGATGATTAGGATCTACAATCCTCAATCCATCTATGGAGGTATCTCTTCTAGTGTTAAAAATTGTGGTGCATAAGGATTTGGGGATGACTAATAAGAATTGATATTCTTCATGAGTTATGAGTTTGAGATTTCAAATCTCCACATTCAAGGAGAAGATACCTCATGTTTGGGCCCCATTGATGGGTCAAAATGTCCATCATCAACAATAGTGGCCATCCTTGAAAAAGAGGCCCAATTAGACTCGCTCCCATTTGGTATAGGAAAAACTTTTGGATTAGAGGCCTAACAACCTTTCAATGATATTATTTTTAAAAAGGAAGTTATCTTTTGAATGTAAAATGAAAGATGGTTTAATTACTAATACTAATATTAATCTATGGTTAATGCTAAACTTGCAATGGATGCAATCTCATGCTCATAAAATAAAACTGCTTTAAAATGCAGGTAATTTGAATGATATATTTTAAACATCTAATTTTAGATTTGAATCTCCATTTAAATTTAAAAGGAAAAATAATCAATAGAAAATCAAAATGTAATACTATTATACTAAGCCAAGTAATTTGTGGTCAAGTAAAACAAAAAAGCTATATAGACAACTATCTAGTAAGAATAATCTATACATAGATTAACATATTAGATTTTATATTCAATAGCACACCAATATTTCAAAGAAAAATAAAAAAAAACATATCAACAACGTTAAAAACATTAAAGAATAGTCTATACATGTAAACTCAACTCTTATAGTACTATCCAACATTTCACAACTACATAGTAGTCCTTGTACAAAATATCAATAAAACTTGTTTGCAATTTTTTCCTTACAAAAATAATTCTACATAAAACAAAAGTTAGGAATCTAAAAGCCCTTATATTCATTATTCTCATGTTACTTAAGCCCTTATATTCATTATTCTCATCTTACTTATAGAAAGAAAATTCGATTATTCCATAACTGATTTCATTCTTTAAATGTAACTTTCTATTGGGATATTTGATATGCTTGGATTATTCTCTTTCTTTTCTTTGTTATTAGAAATTTCAAAGCTTCAAATAAATGATTTCAAAGATTACTTTGATAATTTTGATGAAGTGGGGCCATCAAAAAGGAAAACTTCTAGATATTCTATGTATGCTTTTACCTATTTTTGAAAAAACAATTGGGATTTGGGAATTGTCTTTTGTTGTTTTTATGAGATAAGTCTTCATATAATATTTTGTAACACTTAGTATATTATGAATGTCTTGCTTAACTTGTGTAACCTAAGTTGGATGATGAAAATCATTAGGTTGGCCAAAATATGGTAGGTGACATTTTTCAGCTAGCTTATCAACAAGAGTCTAAATTTTGGAGCTCTTTGCTCATTCTTCCTTTGCTTGTTCCCATATCTTTTTAGCTATTATTTTCTAGTAGCAAAATCCCTATTCTATATATTTTTTTTCTTGTTGACTCAACACAAGGATATTAGGAGGATTTTGGCCCATTATTCCTTGAAACCTTTTAATTGATTCAAATTACACTTGCACCTGCTCCCAAGTAATATTCTATGCTTCTATGTTTTTGTGTACTTTTAGCAATTTTACAGTTAGTCCTTGCAATTGTTGAGATTTCTTGTAAAACTCTCTTTTCATTGTAGAAACGTCTTCATGTACTTCGAAGGTGGATTCGAAAAACTCATAAAAGGAACCCTATCCATACTTGTAATATTGAACTAGATTTTACAACAAAGATATATTATCCTTATATTCCTTTATCCCCTTTTTAACATCTTCTACTTTGCTCATGGTTGCATGAGCTAAATCCTTTTTCTCCAATTTTATTCACCCAAGAAATTGATAGGGGACACCTTTGGTTGCTTCATGAAAAGATCCAAGAGGATACCTTATTGGTCATTTATGTTATCCTAATACATTGTCCCCAATGCCTCCCTATTTCCTTGAATTGTGAGTTTGTGTGCTAAAAATTATGACCAAGTTTCCTTGTCTATCATGTCCATAGATTGTACTAGGGTCATCTTCACTATTACTCCAAAAAAACATCAAATTTATGATGTAAACAAAATTAGGCAGGACTACCCTCTACCTAGATACCCATAAGAACCAATACCTCAACCTCAATGATACACATGAATCCTCTCTACTATGAAATATATGGCTCAAGCAAAACCCCCTGTCAAATTGATCACCTCCATAAGGAATTCCCCAAGTAGGTTCAAGAGTTTGTTGCATTTTTTTCCCTCATCTTAGGGTCACAATGATGACCTAATTGTGGAAGCACTAATGTTGGCCATCCTAGGCCTCTTTCATTGCTTGTAAGATAAAATTTCATCCTTTAGGTATGTTGAGGCCATCTTGATTTCAAGAAAGATTAGTTAGTGAATTTCCAAACTAATAAACTATTTAGATTCCTTTCCTATCTAGAATTTACCATTACATTTTCTACCAATCACCCTCTCTAGATAACTTGGGATTATAAAGGGCCAATAATGAAGGAAAGGTTAACATGTTTACTAATTGGATGCCATGGGTTTATAAATATGTAGAAAACAAAATCATGGTAGATTTTATAATTAAGCTTGTGTATGCATTGTTTCTGTCATTAATGATAAAGTTCTAGAAACGACACCTAGAGAGATTAGGTCTTCTCTCCAAGTGGGATTTAAAATTAGAAGAGGAAATTGGTTCAAAAGTGAGGAGTTTATAGTAATCATAATACATGTGTTAGACCTAGTTCCTTATAGGATGCCCATGTTTTTTAACCCTAGAATTTTTGTATTGGAATATATAAGGAAACTATCTCAAGTGGATGAGAAATACTTTCCAGGGTCAAAGAAGAAGGGATATGTGGCTTACACTATTTCCATGGGGGGTTATGCCTTCACCAACCCCAAGGGTAGTAAGGAGGCTACCAATATCTTGGAAACTATGAAGTTCCCTTTTGATAAATATTAGAAGTATGATTCCCATTTTTCATACCCAAATCCATGGGAAAAAAGACTACTAGATCCAAGGATCATGAAAGTAGGACAAAAGATGAGAAATTGGCAAAAAAAGAATCGCAAGAGGAAGTATACGCATCCATGACTGCTAATGCAAATAATTTGGAGGAGGTCATTACAAGGGTCTTTCCTACCCTAGAAGCAGAGAAACTTGATGTGCCCCCTATTATACCTTCTACCTTGAAGCATGATGCATGCTCTATGGAACATAACAGTAACTTAATGGCCTTGCCACAATAATGGAGGGATAAGGTGGTGGAGGAAAACTTTGAGAATAATAAATGAGGTGATCGATAGGTTGTGAGGACCTACATTAAAAACAAGAAATAAATTATATAACACTCCATTCCTAAAGACATAGACTTCTCCAAGATATACAATGAATTTCATCAAGATGATGAGGATGATGAATTCATAAGGATTTTATTCCTTGAAAAGGAACAATAGTCTCAAACAAATTGAGATTCATGTTGGCATGTTTACAGGTAGAGTGTGCTTGTCATTGATGGAAAGATCAGAGTGTGCATCGATTGAAAATCAGGAACAACGTAAGATTAGGTGAAGAAGAAAACAATATGCAGAGATCAAAGCTCGGGAGAGATAGCGTTCTGAGATGCGCAAATGAGATCCCATACATCAAGGTTCACAGAAGGATCAAAGTTCGTGGCCTTTGACACTTAAATATTTGAGAAAGCTAAAGATCAGGAGGAGGAATGACAGTGGCCGTTGGATCACCAATCCTGAATACCCGATGTCTGTTAGATCAAAGTCCAGTGACCAAAGGAAGCACATAGGAGAAGTACATATTTGATCCATTAGATCTGAGTGCTGAGGACCAACAACCATTGGATCCAGTATAACTGCAAAGAGGATAAAGGTTGAGAGCCATCCTCCAACTACGCGAAATGAAAAATCGCGATGAGATCTGAACCATTGGATCCAGAGGACATATGGCGAGAGATCAACATTTCGCTGACTCGCGAACTGGAAAATTCAAAGGTGAGTAGTCCTCCAACTTCGCGAAATGCGAAGTCCCAATAAGATCCAGACCATTGGATCATAGAGGGTTGTGGGTCGTTGATCTGGAGCAAGTTTCGGAAAAATCGGGAGTCGGGAGAATGGAGGTGAGTAGTCCTCCAACTTCGTGAAATGTGAAGTCTCGATAAGATCTGGACCATTGGATCACAGAGGGTTGTGGGTCATTGATCTAGAGTATTTTAGATATCGGGAGTTGGAAGAGTCAGGGTTGGTTCATGTTCAAATGCCCGACACGCGAAGTCGTGATTTGATCACAGACCGTTGGATCAATTTCGAGTGGAAGGACAAGATAAGCTAGCAAAGTCACATCGTAGAAAGATCAAGTTGTTGATCCAAGATTGATCCGTAGGATCTTTTAATGACTTATGGTTGAGTTTTAATTTTGCATGCGTTAATTAACCATTTGAGAAACTTAATGAAAGAATGAGGAAAGAAGAGGAATTATGACAGCCATATACATATATGCAAATCTGAAATGAAATAATAGACAACAAACCATAATACGCAGATTAATAACGGAGTTCGACACAACTTTGCCTACGTCTCCGGGCCTTTGTCTCTGTGGGGGAGGCTTCTTTATTTCTGCTCAAAAGATAAAAAATACATCGCTGCAATGCCAAATGGCTACAAGACTGATCTGGTCATGTTCGTCCAGATCTCAAGAACCCTGCAAAGAAAACGACACGCAAAACAGACATCTGGAGCTCCCAGAAATGGCCCGACAACGTTTGCTCCTCAATATCTTCCCTGCATAAAAATGGCTTTGGCTTGGCTTCTCGTCAGCATAACTCTACTCTGACTTCTCCTCCGTGGCCTCAAACAGGCCTAGTTTATATATATTTGAAGTTGGTTGTTCATCTCCAACTTCCTCCCAAAATTTGGGCTCCAAAAATGCCCAATATCTCCCAAAAATGGAGAAAATCAATAAAAATTAGGCATTATATCAATAAAAATCCACCAAACTATAGCAAAAACCCACTTTTGAATTAAAATTGGGGATAAGCCCCTAGGCCCTGGGCGCGTCCCCTAAACTCGGTCGTATGGGTGGTCCATATAGCCACACGCCCATGCGTTGGCCCCTTCCCATACGCTCCATCTCCTGGTTCTGTGGGCTAGCATATATCCACGGGCCATAAAAACTACCCGTGCCCCAACTGCTGGCTAAAACTTTGGTCGTATGCGCCTATCCATTGGACCGCACCCTTAGGGTGCGCCTACCCCAAGGTTCCATCTCCCAAATAAAAGGCGGAAAGGGTGCTAAATTCGCGTGCTGGTGGTTATGAACATATGCCCACGCCTGGGGTTTATGTGTACTATGCGACCACGGGCTGGGGCTTAGCCCCCAGCCCCCTCCTTTATGCGCCATATTACAATACTATGCAATATTTTTTATAATGTGGGTTTTATAACATAAACAATAATTTGGCGCATTGGTAAAGGACCATTTCTTAAGGTGTTGGGCCTGGTGGTGGTCGTGGGTTCAAACCCCATGGACCCCAAAACATTTTTTGAAACATGCCACTTGGAATGATGACTGGGTGTCATGTCATCTCCTGCACAGTCAGCATGTTGATGTCATGCTGACATCAACATTGACTTTTTGACCAGTTGACCTTTTACTTTTTCCATGTTTGAGCTTCCAATCATAATGCGATAACTTTCGCATACGGAGCTCGTTTTACGAAGTAAATATACCGCCAGAATCAGGAAGACGAGACAGACGCAATGGTGCTAGTTTCATCGCATTCTGAGCACTTTCATTTTTGAGCATTTTTAAACCCTGTCAGGCTTCTGGATCCGATTTCGGATCAAAGATCCTGATCAAACGAACATAATTCACTTTAGATATAGAGATGCGAGGAGTTTACACTCAGGAAAGTTTGAAATTTGAAATCCCCGGAATGTGAAGTTTCGTTAACCGTCAAATTTGGAGATCAGACAATGACTGTTAGATCGTAGCAGACCACGTTAGCAAGGACAGGTGGTAGACTATGTCAGCAAGGACATGTGGTGCAATCAGACAATGACAAGTGTCAAGTGGATTCGTCATTTCAAGTATGTGGAAATCACAAATCCAAGTGACACATGGCAGCTGCTCGACTCATGACACATCATCGAGTGACGCAAGAGTTACGTCACTCTGAGAGTTTTTATTTCAGATTTTTACCACCGGTACTCTCCCAAAGACCCAAAGTCCTGAAGGCCGAAGTCCTAGAGCAAAGGATAGCCGTTGGATTAAAGAGGACACGCATCAGTGGATTGTCAACTACGGGGAAAAGCAAAGGAAGGATGAACGAGAGTTTGAGAATTGATATCTCCAAAGTCCGGAGACACGAAGGAGATCTCAATCGTTGATCCAAGAGGGACACACGTCATTGGATCATGGACTCCAGGTGAAATACTCCGGGGGAAAATGAGAACTTGAGAATTGAAACTCTCGGAGCTCGGATCGCGAAATCGATCTCGTCCATTGATTTTGGAGGGACACGTGTCATCTGATCGTTGAGACCAAGGATTGCGCATGGACAAAGGAAATAAGGCAGAGTCGTCAATTGAAGAGGACATATCTGAAACGTCCGTTCAAGAGCACCGTCAAGATTGTGAGATAGATGATCGTGCTCCATTGTGGGGCTAGAGCATGCTCGGGCCTTAATTTTTCGTAAGCGGGTTGCAATAGAAACCACGGTTTTGGATAAAGGACATGTGGAGGCTCATGGTGAATTGAGGGGCAAAAGGTAGTTTGGTCTAAACCACCTTTGGATGCGCCCACAACCGCTTGGTCACATGAATCTCAAAGCCCAAGGTCATATTGTGAAATGGAGCCAGCGCTCACTAGACAGAAATAGGGAAGCGCCTTTTGAATAAGTTCTTGTTCACCGCTGGTGGTCACGCGAAGGAAGCCAAGGAATGACCACTGGTGATGAACTCACAGGGAATAGAACCACTAGAGAAGATGAAGAGTTGCCATGATGATCAGGAGATGACTCGACGTGAGAAAAGCATGCAAAACAGAGAAATGAAGAGATTTTTGTTGTCGAGCTATGCTGGTGTGAGGAGGAGCTGTAGTGAAAAACCTGTAGGGCAAAACAGTGACGCAGTGAAGGGCATGTAGAGGTATTGCACATGAAGGATGCATAAGGTGCACAGAGAGTATAAAAACACAGAACATAGAATAGATGTGTGCTGCTATTGAGAGTGACTCATGCGAGAAGAGAGACGTTGATGCAGGAGAGAAGAGCAACGTAGAAGAATAGTGATGAGACTGGTAAGCCATAGATAAACGTTTTATCACTGTGATAAAGTAATAAAAAGAAAAGATTTATATTTTAGGGTGGTAGGGAGGTGTTAGGGGAGGACTGGTGTCCTCAGAGTTTCAAGTGGGTGCTTGAACACAGGGAGTTGTAGCTTCCATCTGGTTGCAGCCAGAAAAACCAGGGTGGCAGGGTGGTGCAAGGGAGAACTATCGTTCTCTGTTATATAAGTTGGTGCCTATGTGACAGGAAGTTGGTGCTGGAACACTCAGTGAGTTGGTACTTCCTTCTAGTGGGTGCTCTCAGGAAGTTGCTTCTTGTAAAATAGAGGTTGTAGCCTCAAGAGGAGTTGGAGCTCATAAGATTGATAATGTAAAGAAAATTAAGATTACTTATCATATCAAGAAGAAGAGGTTTTTCCCTTTATGGGTTTCCTCGGGAAATATTTGTCTCTATATATTTCATGTGTTTGATTGATGTTTAAAATTCTATTGCTTACTTCCCTACATTATTGTGTGTTTTGTAAAGAGTTTAAAATGGCCATAATCGTTTAAGCACAATAACAACTGATTCACCCCCCCCCTCTCAGTTGTCCAACAATTGGTATCAGATCCGGTTCCTTTTATTTAAAGGTAGATCAGTAAGCTTAAACATGTCAAGCCATGAAGGAAATTCAACCAATAATGCCCCTCTGTTCAATGGAACAAAATTTTCCTTTTGGAAAGTTAGGATGAGAACCTACATAATGGATTTGGGTGCAGATGTCTGGGATGTGGTAGACACTGGTTATGTAAAGCCAGTTGTACTAGATAATAAGGATGACAAGCTATAATTCAGCTTCAACACTAAGGCTATTAATTCTATTCTGAGTGGGCTTGCGGAAGTACAATTTGTAAAAGTTATGCACTTATAAATTGCCAAAGAAATGTGGGACAAACTCATTAGCAGTTATGAAAGTAATGAGAAGGTAAAGGATGCCATGCTTCAAACCTACAGATTATAGTTTGAACAACTAAAGATGAAAGAGGATGAAATTGTTGGGAAGTACTTTCTGAGAGTTGAAGAAATAGTGAATGCCATGAAGAGTCTTGGTGAGAAGTTTGAAGACGTAGTTTTAGTCCAAAATATTTTAAGATCTTTTCCAGATAGGTTCAACCCAAAGGTATCTCCTATAGAAGAACTTAATGATCTAAAAAATCTGCCTTTTGATCAACTTCTAGGAACGTTGACTGCATATGAAATGAGGATAAGTAAAGATAAATCCACCCCTAGAGAAGCATCATTTAAAGCTGATCAAAATGAGGATTCTGAGCCTGATGAAATTGAAGAAAAATTTGTGACGAGACTAAAGAAAGGATCAGGCAAGTACCAAGGAAAATTTCCCTTCAAATGTTTTAACTGTGGAAAGATAGGTCACTTTGCATCTAAGTGTCCACACAAGAAGCAGGATCAGAATTCTGAAGGTGAAAAGAAGTTCAAACCCAAGAGATTTGGTAAAAAGAAAATTTTATGTGTAAACAATGATGACTCTTCAGAAGACACAGATAGTGACTCCTCATGTGAATATAAGGTTAATGAATTTATGCTTATGGCCCAATAGGACTATGATAATAAAATCACAGGAAGTCATGTTGATGATGAAGAAGTTGTGATTGATCTGGAAGGAGAACTAATCAGTGCTCTAGAAGAAATTGCTAGACTCAGATCTAAGAAGAAAAAGAAAAAACAATTGTTGATACAGTTTGAGAAAGACAATAAAGAACCTAATGAAGCCTTTTCCCTGATAAAAGTGGAATTAGAAGAGGCAAAGAAAATAGAGGACATTCTGAAACAACAGTTGTCAGAAAAGAAGGCAAGATGTGAAGCCTTGGAAGAAGAGGTAGTAAAAACCAGAAAAGAGATGGAAAATTTTAAAGCATTGTATCTTTAAAACCTTCCAAGCATTAAATCCACAACAGAACTAAACGACATTCTGAGAAAAAAAATATCCCCATTGTTGAAGACTGGTTTAGGTTATGTAAATGGTTCAAGCAGCAAACATCCATAAATCAAAGAGCTAGTAAAGATGATCAAGTTCCAAGTCAACAGACAATCAGACCATGAGATTACTCTATCACCTAAAGCTAATAAAGACAAGATGATCCCTGATCAGAAACAAAGAGATCAGAAGATGGAGAAACAAATGCCAAGAAGAAGGCCATCCTTTAGGTACCAAAATTTATTTCATGGCTACTGCTTTTATTGTTATAATTTTGGTTCAACAGAGAAAATCCAAGAACTAGGACATAGTTTAAATCCAAGAACTCTAATTCAACAGAGAAACCACTCCAATTAGTTCATATTGATCTATGTGGACCATCAAGACATGAAGTCACAAGGAAGGAAAACTACTTCATGCTGATCATTGATGATTACCCCAGACTCACTTGGGTTGCTTTCCTCAAAGAAAAAGTTGAAGCATTTGAGAAATTTAAAATATTTAATGCTTTAACTGAGAATCAAATAGGAAACAGATTAAAGGTTGTGAGATCAGACATAGGAGGATAATTTATGTCAAGTGATTTCAATGAGTTCTGTGATAAACATGGGATCAAAAGAGAATACACATTAATCCCAAGAACCCCACAGCAAAATGGAGTAGTTGAGAGGAAAAACAGAACAATTCAGCAAATGGCCAAGTCAATGATGAATGAGAAGAACATTGGTCAAACCTACTAGGTAGAATCAATACACACAACAATCCATATTCTTAATAAATCTCACCTCATACCACATAGTGAAAAGACACCTTATGAACTATGGCATAGAAGACCCGCTACAATCAAACACTTAAAAGTATTTTGGAATAAGTGCTACATAAAGAATAATAATGAGAATCTCGGCAAGTATGATGATAGGGCTGATGAAGGCATCTTCTTAGGGTATGCTACAAATAGTAAAGGATACATATGTTATAATAAGAGGTTGCATAAATTGGTTGATTGTATTGACATAAAAGTTGATGAAGGAGTCCCAGTAAGAGAGGTGAACAATACTGAATCAACAACAAAGGATATAGGTGAAGTTGAAGCTGAACAGGTCCAAGAATCAGAACAAGAAGACTCTGAGTCAGATGAAGATACAAATACTCAGGCAGACTCAAGTCAGCAGACAACATCAAATTCTTCCTCCAAAATTACTCAAAAGAATCATCCTGCAAGTCAGATAATTGGTGAGAAAGACAAAGGTGTACAAACTAGGAGAAGGATAATCAAAAACACCGAGTGATCACATATATCCTTCATATCCATGGTGGAACCCAAGAACTTCAATGAAGCCAATGAATATGTAAACTAGTTAAAATCAATGAATGAGGAACTGGATGAGATTGAAAAGAATGACACTTGGGAACTTGTTCCTAGGCTAGCAAATAAAAATGTAATAGGATCCAAATGGGTCTACAAAAATAAGATGAATGAGTAAGGAAATATTGTAATAAATAAGGCTAGATTGGTCTGCAAAGGATATGCTCAAATAGAAGGACTGGAATTTGACGAAACAATTGCACTTGTAGCAAGATTAGAAGCTATTAGAATGTTTCTTGCCTATGCTTGTCATAAGAAGTTTAATGTCTACCAAATGGATTTCAAGTCAGATTTTCTAAATGGAGATATAAAAGAAGAAGTCTATATGGAACAACCAAAAGGTTTCCAACTGTAAGATAAAACTGACTTTGTCTACAAGCTAAAGAAAGCCTTATATGAGTTGAAACAAGCTCCTCGTGCCTGGTATCATAGACTGGATACATATCTAGAAGACAAAGGGTTCAAGAGAGGAATAGTTGACAACAATCTATATATCAAAATAGAGGGTAATGATCTACTCATTGTTTTGGTCTATGTAGATGACATCATCTTTGGTAGTGATAATGCTTCATTGGTATAGTGGTTTGCTTCTGCCATGTAGTCTGAATTTGAAATGTCTATGATAGGGGAACTATCATTTTTTCTTGGCCTACAAATTACTTAGAGGTCTGAAGGAATATTTCTTTCTCAAGAAAAATATCTAAGAGAAATGTTGAAAAGGTTTCAAATGGAAGATTCTAAACCTATGAGCACACCTATGGTCACTGGATGTAAGTTAAGCAAGGATGATGATTCACCTGATGTTGATAAGAGTTCATATAGGTCTATGATAGGCAACCTATTGTATATCACAACATCCTATCCAGACATAATGCATGTTGTTGGAATGGTAGGAAGGTATCAGGTTGCACCTAAATAGATTCATTTGTTAGTTGTCAAAAGAATATTCAGATACTTGAAAGGAACAATGGACTACGACCTATGGTATCCTAGGAATCAGAATTTACAAATATCAGTCTATTTAGATGTTGATTTGGATAACTGCGCAGATGAAAGGAAAAGCATGAGTGGAGGTGCATTCTTCTTAGGATATTCCCTTGTATCATGGTTGAGAAAGAAGCAAGGTTCCACTTCCTTATCGACTACAAAAGATGAGTACATTGTAGCTGCCACTTGTTGTACCCAAGTATTATGGATGATTCAGACACTTGCAAACTTGGAGGTAAAATATTCTGCATCGATCCTAATTCATTGTGATAATACTAGTGCAATCAGTGTGTCCAAGAATCATGTATTTCACTCCAAGACCAAGCATATACCCATCAAGTATCACTTATTGATGGAACAAGTGACCAACACTGTTGTTTCTTTGCATTATATTCCTTCCAAAGATTAGATTGTTGATATCTTCACTAAACCGATTGCAAAATCTCAGTTTGAGTATCTACGCGAGAAGTTGGGCATGAACCCATTATCAACCTAAGAGGGTCCATCCTGTCAGGGGAATTATTTATTGGTTGAATATCTGATACCTCCGAAAAGTACTGCAACAGATCAGGGGGAGCATGTTTTCTTTGACATTGATGTCAAAGGGGGAGAAAATGTGTGTTTTGGATGCTACAGTAGGAGATCTAAGTAGAATAGTGCAGTCTTTCAGGGTTGCCATCAATGCCAAAGGGGGAGATTGTTGGCATGTTTACAGGTAGAGTGTGCTTGTCATTGATGGCAAGATCATAGTGTGCATCGATGGAAAATCAGGAACGACGTAAGCTCAGGTGAAGAAGCAAACAATATGCAGAGATCAAAGCTCAGGAGAGATAGCATTCTGAGATGCGCAGAGGAGATCCCATAAATCAAGGTTCACAGAAGGATCAAAGTTCGTGGCCTTTGACACTTAAAGATTTGATAAATCCAAATATTAGGAGGAGGAACGACAGTGGTTGTTGGATCACCAATCCTAAATACCTGATGTCTATTAGATCAAAGTCCAGTGACCAGAGGAAGCGCATAGGAGAAGTACAGATTTGATCCATTGGATCTGAGTGTTGAGGACCAACAACCATCGGATCCAGTATAACTACGAAGAGGATAATGGTCGAGAGCCATCCTCCAACTACGCGAAATGCAAAATCACGATGAGATCTGAACCATTGGATCCAAAGGACATATGGCGAGAGATCAACATTTCGCTGACTTGCGAACTGGAAAATTCAAAGGTGAGTAGTCCTCCAACTTCGTGAAATGTGAAGTCCCAATAAGATCCAGACCGTTGGATCATAGAGGGTTGTGGGTCGTTGATCTGGAGCAAGTTTCGGAAAAATCGGGAGTCGGGACAATGGAGGTGAGTAGTCCTCCAACTTAGTGAAACGTGAAGTCCCGATAAGATCTGGACCGTTGGATCACAAAGGGTTGTGGGTCATTAATCTAGAGTATTTCAGATATCGGGAGTTGGAAGAGTCAGAGTTGGTTCACGTTCAAATGCCCGACACGCAAAGTCGTGATTTGATCACAGAACGTCGGATCAATTTCGAGTGGAAGGACAAGATAAGCTAGAAAAGTCACATCGCAGAAATATCGAGTCGTCGATCCAAGATACTGATCAAATGAACAACATTCACTTCGGATATAGAGATGCGAGGAGTTTACACTCAGGAAATTTTGAGATTTGAAATCCCCGGAATACGAAGTTCCGTTAACCGTCGGATCTGGAGATCAGACAATGACCATTAGATCGTAGCAGACCACGTCAGCAAGGACATGTGGCAGACTACGTTAGCAAGGACACGTGGTGCAATCAGACAATGAAAAGTGTCAAGTTGATTCAACATTTCAGGTACGTGGAAATCACAAATCCAAGTGACACGTGGCAGCTTCTCAACTCATGACACATCATCGAGTGATGCAAGAGTTACGTCACTCTGAGAGTTTTTATTCAAGTGTTTTACCACTAGTACTTGACCAAATACCCGAAGTCCCAGAGTGGAAGATAGCCATTGGATTAAAGAGGACACGCGTCAGTGGATTGTCAACTCCGGGAAAAAGAAAAGAAAGGATGAACGATAGTTTGAGAATTGATATCTCCGAAGTCCAGAGACACGAAGGAGATCTCGACCATTGATTCGAGAGGGACATGCGTCGTTGGATTGTGGACTCTATGTGAAATGCTCCGGGGGCAAACGAGAACTTAAGAATTGAAACTTCTGGAGCCGGGATCGCGAAATCGATCTCGTCCATTGGTTTGGAGGGACACGTGTCATCTGATTACTGAGACCAAGGATTGCACGTGGACAAAGGAAAGAAGGCAGATTTGTCTATTGAAGAGGAAACATATGAACTGTCCATTCAAGAGCATTGTCAATATTGTGAGATCGATGACCGTGCTCCATTGTGGGCCCAAAGCATGCTCGGGCCTTAATTTTTCGTAAGCATGTTGCAATCGAAACCACGGTTTTGGATAAAGGACGTGTGGAGGCTCGTGGTGAATTGAGGGGAGAAAAGCAGTTTGGTATAAACTACCTTTGAACGTGCCCACAATCGCTTGGTCACATGAAGCTCATTGCCCAAGTTCATATCGTGAAATGGAGCCAACCCTCACTAGACAGAAATCGGGAAGTGCCTTTTGAATAAGCACTTGGCCACCGTCGATGGTCATGCAAAGGAAGGGGCTAGAAGCCAAAGAAACCATAGTTGACTGGCTTTAACTGAAAACGAAGACGAAGAGTCTCGACTACCAGAGAAGGTAAGGAATCTCAGCATAACGACCACTAATGATGAACTCACAGGGAACAGAATCGCCAGAGAAGATGAAGAGTTGCCATGATGATCAGGGGATGACTCGACGTGAGAAAAGCATGTAGAACAGAGAAGTGAAGAGATTTCTGTTGTCGAGCTCTGCAGGCGTGAGGAGGAGCTGCAGTGAACAAC
Source organism: Picea engelmannii (assembly GCA_009831015.1). NCBI lineage: Eukaryota > Viridiplantae > Streptophyta > Pinopsida > Pinales > Pinaceae > Picea > Picea engelmannii. The sequence goes on along the minus strand of ML822651.1, from coordinate 42,562 downwards.
CTATAGGGTAGAACAATGATGCAGTGAAGGGCATGCAGAGGTATTGCACATGAAGGATGCATAAGGTGCACAGAGAGTATAAAAATCTAGAACAAAGAATAGATGTGTGCTATTGTTGAGAGTGGCTCATGCGAGAAGAGAGACACTAATGCAGGAGAGCAGAGCAGCGTAGCAGAACAATGATGAGACTGGTAAGCCATAGATAAACGTTGTATCACTGTGATAAAGTAATAAAAAGAAAATATTTATATTTCAGGGTGGTAGGGAGGTGCTAGGGGAGGAATTGTGTCCTCAGAGTTTCAAGTGGGTTCTTGAACATAGGGAGTTGGAGCTTCCATCTGGTTGCAGCCAGAAAAACCAGGGTGGTAGGGTGGTGCAAGGGAGAACTATAGTTCTCTGTTATACAGGTTGGTGCCTGTGTGACAAGAAGTTGGTGCTGGAACACTCAGGGAGTTGGCTCTTCCTTCTAGTGGGTGCCAAAGAAACTAGAGAGTTGGTGCTCTTAGGAAGTTGCTGCTTGTAAAAAAGAGGTTGTAGCCTCAAGAGGAGTTGGATCTCATAATATTGATAATGTAAATAAAATAAATATTACTTATGATATCAAGAAGAAGAGGTTTTTCCCTTTATGGGTTTCCTCAGGAAATATCTGTCTCTATATATTTGATGTGTGTGATTGATGTTTAAAATTATATTTCTTACTTCCCTGCATCATTGTGTGTTTTGTAAAGAATTTAAAATGGACATAATCATAATCGTTTAAGCACAGTAACAATTGATTCACCACCCCCCCACCCTCTCAGTTGTCCAAAAATTCAATGTCTCAAATAAAGGCCCATGGATAGAGTGAGGATAGTCTCACAAAGGGAAATAGATTTAGAATTCTATGGTTTTTAAAGCACCAAGGGATTAGACTAGGGATTGGGAAAGTTTGAGCAGGTGTGATGGAGCATCCCAAGATGAAGAACAAGCTAGAGGCCATGAAACTCATAGTGTAGGGAAACATCATTGAGGGAATAATTGAATCTTAGTAAAAATAAATAAATGCATAAACCTAAACTGGATGTTTCAAAGCAATAAATGAATATCAAAAGGAAATAATTTGGAAAGAAACAATTCCAAGGAAAGGTAACTCAAAGCATCAGGAGCTCCCTATACAAAGGCACTCATGGAGATGTACCCACACATGGCCTTGCATGCCAATGAAACCATCATCATGAAGTGAGCCCCATGTCACATCATTCACTTATACTTCCACTTTGATGGGTTTCTTGCGAACTACTTCTCTACTTGGGTATTGGCACACCTAATAGGGTATTATGATGGTCCTCCCATACTTAAACTTGGAAAATTGCATAAATTCTTAATCTAGTCTAAATTTTGAAGAAGATACCTAATGTGAATTGCTCCCCTTGGATTTTGCATTAAATTGTGGCTTACCTTTTATGATTCTAATAACTCTTGTATCCATAATGGTTCAATTTACTTGATTCTATGAGCCCATGCTTTATGATGATGTCACCCTGGAGATGGTCCTATGGAGGACATTCTGATGCTTCTGGCTTGGATGTTACACACTATGTGGAGGATGTTGCGCCCCTGATGATGAGCATTGAGCTACCTGATGACTTGGCATGCCTTTCCACACCTCCTGAAACGTCTTGGACCTAGGATGTTTCACTAATGAGTAGCGACATTGCACATGCAATTGGGCATGCCACATGGATCCCCTTATGAACTCATGCACCCTTTTATGGAGTTATGGCTTGGATTGATGATGTGGCATGTGGTGATGATGGTATACCCCTTTGGAGGGATGATGGATCCCTACTCCTTCGTGATGTTGGCATTTTCACGTAGGACATTGCACATCTAGAGGATGATGTCAAGTTTGGAGTGATGTGACTTTTACTTGAGTCGACCTAGCACATGGGTGATAAGTTAGGACATTGTTGATGACGAGGTGTGACCCTATTGGTGAGGGGACATGATATTTGATGATTATTTGCACCTTTTTGGGATGGATGTGAATTTTGGAGCCTTTGTACCCCTTGAGGATGATGTTACCCTATTTTTGTACTCTACACTCACACATGTGGCTTCTTTGCAAGACATTTTGATGTTTCAACATTATATTTTCATTTTTGAGGAATTTTTGGGGGGAGACCTAAGACGTATCCACCTTGTATCATGTATTTACATGTTTTACCATATTTTTCGAAGGATATAGCACTTGGTCACCTCATATATATAGAGGGAGTGCTCCATTTTGAAAATCATAACTCATCTTGTGGAGAATCATCACTACACTTGTCTTCTATATCTCTTTTTCGCTATGGATGACTTATGTGCCTTGTTTCATAGATGATCTTGTCGGTGTTTTTCAAGTTTTGTGAATGATTTCATGGTTAGGGTTTCATGGATACTCATTCATTTACCTAGTAAGTGATCTTTATAGGTCTTTGATGGTTTATTTCTTAATGTATTAAGTGAATGTCTTATAAAAGTGGTGATAATTGCATGCTACCTTATATTTTCTCAAATAAACCTTGTCTTGAAACCCTAGGAAGGTTTGTATTGGACTACATTCCCTTTTAATCATTTATTAAAACTTGTTTAAGGACATAGGGATAATTCTAGGGTTTGCAGTGGACTTGTTATCCCCAACTCTTAGGGATAACTAAGGAGATGATGTCTTGAGGCCCTAAGGTTGCAAAGATGGAGTACCGAGAGACAACTTGACCAACTGTGTCCACTTGCAGACACAAAGACCCACCTCACCACCACAACTCCAGATGCATCAAAGTGGTATCCACCACATCAAATGGCTTCTGGAAGACATTGGGTATTTCTCCATGAGGTACAAGCCAAGAATTATGGTGAGTGTCATTTCAATATTTGACGCATTTGAGTTTTTTGCATCTATTACTACTTTTGATTATTGTTTTCTTGGACATTTTTCTCTTTTCCCTATTTCACTTTGGTGGTTGACATTGCCCCCTAGTAAGTGGGTCACCCTTGGGGATAGGTTTGTTACTGGGAGGTCATCTTGTTGAGTCATCATGCCATTCCTGACCATACTTGTCACTTTCCACACTTCATCCCCTCATCTCCTTACCTTTTTGGATTTTCACGTGTACTGACCCAAGAGGGGGTTGTTCATCATTTCATGGGAAGAAAGGGTTGAAGGCCCAGAGGCTTGTAGATGGAAAAAGATAAAAGTAAATCATGAACCTTCTAGATTCTCTCGCAGGGATCCCAAGGACAATGAAATTTCTCTCATAAGAAACTGATGGGACCCACAAAAAATAACTAATAACAAAATGTAAACCAAGGTGGAGCATGTGTGGGCAGTGTTTTTAATGCTTAGGTAGAAGCCCCACACATGTTTTCAACTTGGGGAAGCATGATGTGACTAGGGTAGAGTCAAGGTGGGCACAATTTTTCATGCTTAGGTAGAAGCCCAACCTTGGCTTCAACCTGCAAACCTATTAAAATAATAAAATGCATAAATGGGCTTGGAAAAAGGTTGCATTGAAAATGAAGGTGAAAAACACCGTCTACAAAGGCACCCATAAATGAGACACTAAAACCCCTTGTATGTCATGAACCCCATGCCAAAAATTCATCCCCCCATCCATGACACCTCATCCACATGACTTAGAAATATTTCCCCTTGGGAAACACCCCTAAACTTGAGGTACGATTCACCCAATAGGTCGTTTTGTCAACCCTCCCATACCTAAAATTGGAAAATTGCATAGGGTCTTTGAGCATTGGTTTATTTTGATGAGGTGGTTTGGATGTCCATGCTGAGATGGATATTTTATTTATTTGATTTACTCATCATGATGCATTTGACTTGATATACTTATAGGGAGTATCCATTTGTCTTTGTAGGACCTAGCCGGTGGACGATTTTGGAAGAACAAACGTAGCTTGGGATTCCATGGGGCTTGAAGCCCACAGGTTGGATTCCAAGGGCCCACACTCTGGATGATGATGACATGCCTTTGGAGGCCTATATTACACCATGGAGGATCTTTCCCACCCCCTACATGCCAAATGACTTGCTTGAAAGGGAAAAAACATCACCTTTTGGGGGCTTGACGTCACCTAGGGCTAGGGTTTGGTGGTGATGATGGACACTTGGCATGTTTTTAAGGGAGAGGCCCATGAATCATGGAATAAATGCTTTGTTTGAATACCATTGGCATTTGCAGGCCTAGCACTCCCTTCTCCAACTCAATGACTTGACCAAAAGTGCCAAACGTTGCCCAAAAACGGGGTGACATCTTGTTTTTAAGGTTTCTCTTATGTGCAAAACATGAATTAAAATAATATTACTTTTGTAAAGGGGAAATATAAGGGTTGTCAACCCCTTATATTTTGTTTTACCCTAAGTTTTGTGGACAAACATGTTACATAACATTTTTTATAAATAAAGATCAACTCTATTTCATTTTGACATAGCTCTCCCATGTGGAGAAGGATACTTGGATGAAAAATCATTCTCTCTCTCTCTCTATTGTGATATTTTTTATCTCTTGTCTTGTGTAAGGAAGTAGTGTACTATCTCTTGGAGTTTCTTTCTCTTTCCTTGGTGATGAAAATTCTTGGTAACTAGGGTTTGTCTTGGCATTTTTCTTGGAATTTGTAAGGAAAATCGGAAATTGTTAGGTTTATTTATTTTTCCATGGTTGTTATTGGTTAGATCCTTGGACGAGTATAAGGGAATACACCCTCCACCAATTTTTTTCATTGTTTTTTGTTGCAAGGACTATTGCAAAGGTTGCTAGGAGGAGTAAAAAGGTTTACATGACCCTCCTATACTTTACCTTGTTAGGGTTGTTATCTCAAGGGAGTAAAAGGTCTTACACCCCTTGATATTTAGTGGTCCTAACTTACTACAAGAATACTCCACAACCCATTTGTAAATTCACTAACCTTTTATTGCATTGGAGAAATAAATACTTCGATTGAAATACATGATTTTACGAGATATTCAATTTGTTCAAAGTGGAATCAATTCTTTACCTTAATCGCTTACTTGAGCCACTAGGGCATTTTGATTGGTCAAGGATATCTTGTTGTTGTTACAAAATTATGCTACAACCATTAGGTCTGCTGCAAAATCGCTTTTTGAAGCTTAATTTCTCACTCTTTTACTGTTGGAATAGTTGGAAAGTTTCTATTGTTAATCTACTTGATGTTGGCTATTGTGGGGCAATTTTTTGGCTAATTCCTTGGGGTAAACTTTTATTATATAGAAAATATTTTCTAGAGCCATTTGGATGCTCTGAAAAATATCTTAAAACATCTTTTTGCATCCCTAATCCACCATCAAAGCTTGTGCTGAAGTATTGGGAATTAGTTTGCATGTTTAGTGCTTCATTTCCCAATCAATACTTGATGCTTTTGATGGTTATTTCTGTAGTAAGTAATTGATTTCATTGTTGATATATATATATATATATATATATATATATATATATATTGAATGTTGAAAATAGGGATATAAATATTAACTTGCTTGTCCACCTAACATATACCTCGTATAGTTGGCTTTTCTTGTGTCTCGGGCATGTACAAACACTTTCTGCAGGTGTATATATATATATTGGATGTTGAAAATAGGGATATAAATATTAAATTGCTTGTCCACCTAACATATACCTCGTACAGTTGGATTTTCTTGTGTCTCAGGCATGTACAAACACTTTCTGCAGGTGTTCAAAGACTTGGAAACCTATTGAATACTAGCGAGACTCATTTCCTGTTGGAGTTACTTCACACACACATAAGATTTATTTTTCCTAAGTTTATTCCTTCTTTATTAGTCATAATTAGTCATTATCTAGTCTCATATATTTTAGGGGAGAATATTCCACCTGGAGAATATTCTCTTTTAGTTGACACTTCAGTTTGACTAGTTAAGTTGAGTTTAGATGTTGCATTGGTTTTGTCACCATGCAACATTGAGATCATCACCAACTAATGCGCAATTTCCTTGGGATCATCACCATACTGGTTCATTACTCTTGATTCCCTGAGTTAACTCATCACTACTCTTTGTTCAGTCAGTTAACTGTAGTTGACTAGTTAACTCAACTAGGTGGCAGTTCACTCCCATAACTTCCTGAGAGACTAGACTAGGTGGCAATTCACTCATGTAACTATTGGTGTGTGTCCAGATCACTCTAGACCACCACTATGGCTCATTAGTTACTCATGTATCCTATATCTATTGTAAATTATTCATTCTTTGAGTGTGGAATACAGTTAATGAGAATTATTTCATTCTTTTTCTCCTTCTCCTTCTTTCTCTAATTCTCTCTACAAATGTGTGTATTATTATTTAGCTAGATCTATTCTATGCAGGTTCAACACATTTACATTTCCAACCCTCTTTCCATATAGAAACTTGAACTAAAGGGGAATCCATTCATAAGTATCATTTTCCATCTCATTTCCCCCTAGGGTCACCCGAAATTCCCCCCTTGAGGTGATCACTTCACCTCTAAAGTGACATGGATACCTATATAACGTGATTGTGGGTAGGTTTTCTCTTCTTTTTCACCATATTGTAGTTTGGTTTGGGATTTTCCAAACCTAAAACTTGTGTGATAACAGGACTATCCTAGTCTTATTATTGCAGGTTAAATTTCTAGGGGTTGTAGTAGACTACTCTAGGGTTTTAACTAAGATCTATCTTGATCTCTTGATAAAGGTTTCTAGAAGACATAGGATGGCCTCTTAGGGTTTGTATTGGACTACCTTGATTTTCTCTTCTAAAGGATTAATACCTAGGGTTTGTAGTGGACTACCCTAGGGTTTAGTTCTTAGGTCTTTCTCTTTCCTTTTCTCTCCAAGAAAGTGAATCTTTGACTCCATATTCCCAAGGAAGCTAGATGACAGTTGAAAGTGACATGGAACCCTAGTTTTACCTTTCCTTTGATGTTTTATGGTTAGATTAAGACTTACCCTCAACTTCCAAGCTCTTCTTAGCTTGACATTTAAGGTTTGTAGGAATATTTCAACCTTGAAATCTTCCTTGACATCATTTATTGTATTCTTGTTACAATTTTCATCTTGTCATGGTTTTATGCCTTGGAGTTTTTAATCTTGTTTAGTTCCATTAACATTTCAACAAGCATTTGTTAGCCAAAACCATATTTTTAGCTTACATTTTCATCCCTCCTTCATTGCATGTCTATTGGTTTTAAGGGATATTATATTTATGTTGTTATAATTTGGTAATTTGTTGAAGAAATCATCCTTGAATATAATTTTTACGACAACCATAGATTTATTATTGATTTTTTTGCTTGGGGAATTTCCTTGACCAGTTTTGACTTAGTTAATATCACTGTTTGTTCATGAAAATTCATCCTTACAAAAATGAAAGTTTTTTCATTGAACCACCTTGCTATTTCCTTGATAACCTTGATCTAAGTGGTGGTATAATTGAGTAATAAAGATAGGAGGTTGCATACTCGATTCAATATTTCTATAGGATTCCTTGAGGTTGCTAGGGAAGCCTCCCTTGTGTTTGATTTAATACTTCATTAAAATGAGGGAAGTAATTGCTAAGGTGAAAATGGCAGGTACTTCCAATAGTGATAGGATTTTCACAAGGATTCTAGATTGAGTGATAATATTTTGGCACCATTACTAGGGAGAATTGAGTCATTCCTCTTGGAAATCCAAATTTTATGCTTCAACACTCTTTTGGTGAGCTTGCATCAAAGCCTTACTTATATAGATTAACTTGAGACTTCATTGAGGGAAGAATAATTCTATCTTATGCACATATTGATGAGCCTTGTCTAACAATATCATCTGGTGACTCCAAAAAACCCAAGTGTTGAAAACACTAATCAATTACATAATAGAAGGTTTGTTAATCCTACCAAGTTATACAAGAGGGGACCTCCTCATAATTCTCATCTAGTAAACTATTTATTTGTTAAAATACTTTCTTTATCTTCAATGGATTTCCAACCACAGGTTACCAATGCTTTCAAGCCTTTAGATATGCCTGAAATCCATGGGTACCCTCATGCTATGCCTGATAATTTTGATAAATGGTTGCCTAAATTTCATGGTAATAATGTCATCTCTGCTAAAGAACATATAGATACATTGTATGCATGTTTTCAAAACCACCCACTTAATAATGATGATGAAGATGTAGTTATGAAACTCTTTGTTGTTTCTCTACTAGAAAATGAAAGAAAAGGGTATAATAACCTTCCTAATAAGAATATTAAGACTTGGTGATCCAGGTGGATATTGGTGGCCACCCACCTTTTCCATCTCCCTCAAAATAGTTTTCTGGCAATTTTGGAAATTTACTATTTTTAGTAGTTTTTAACTTCAGGGGCCATTGTGAGGGCCTAAATGAAGGTTTTTTGGGATAGAGATTAAAAATGATATTATAAGTCTCTATTTGACCCCTAAAATGAATCTCCTCTACGATACCTTTCCAACGGGCTATTGTGCGCCTAAAACGGAGATCATATGCAAAAGTTACGACCCCGGGAAGTTGATGTACTAACTTACCCAAACGGGGCCCACATGAATTTTGGTGCTTCATCTCCTAGGGTTAGGTTTTTTGATGTCTAGGGTTTTTTAAATTCATTTTTATTGTAAAAAAGGCCTTTAGATCCTCATTTTAATCATCTTCTTGCGAATGAGCGCAACTGTCACATCTCTTCTTAGAGATAAGCCACCACCATTCCAACAAGCTTGTTTTCCGTTGCATTTTACAGTTTCAACTTATTTCCTTATTGAATAGAAAACCAGTTTTACTATATCTCTGTTATTCTGTGTTAAGCATATTTTGATAATCTATATTCATTTCATTCTGCTCATAAAATACAGATCAGTGGTATCAGAGCGGTCTTCTCTGTGTCGTCTTAATGCATGTCCCCAACAAGGTCAGGGTACAAATAATTGGGTCTCGATCTTATTTCTCTTGAGGAAAAAATCTCTCGCACGCCCAAGCAACCTCTCATGGCAAGATAAAATAAATATGATGGGATAGGAGATCCTTTCAAAATGTTGCTTGAGTAAGCCCTCATGCAACAGAGGAACGAGATGATGGATAGTTTCACGCAAATCCTTCGGTGGCTACCAAGATGCGATGCATCTCCTCGAGCGGAGGCACCACCCCCTTCAAGGTAAAAATAAACTTTGATATTCCTATATTTGAAGGTAATATAGGTGTAGATTCTGTAGAAAAGTGGTTGAATCTACTAGAAGTGTATTTTTCTGTCCATAACTTTTCGAATAGAGAAAATATTACTTTTGCACTCCTCAAAGTTGTTCCCCATGTCAAATATTGGTGGGAAACTTTCTGTGAGCAAAAGGAAACAAAGGAACCATCATTATTTATAGTCGCGACCACCTGGGAATCCTTTAGTGACACTATTAAGGAAAAATACTACCCTGCCAGAAGTTATGATGACTTGTATACCAAATGGACCACACTACGGCAAGAAAGAGACCAAGCAGTGCCAGAGTTCACAAATATCTTCTATACCTTGCGCACCAAGATGGGTGTCAAATATTCAGAGCGACATTTGATGCTCAAGTATTGCAGTGCTCTGCATATCTACATCCATACTGAAATGGAATTTCTGGACATCTCGTCCTTGGGCGCGACCTACCGATATGCCGCCAAAATCGAGCAGAAGCTCAAACAAAAGATGTGGAAATTTGGGCCTGGGAACCCCTCACAGCAAAATCCAGGAAGGGGCAACCCCAACCCACAGAAAAAAGGACAAAGAAAATATGGATAGTATCAGGAAAACCAATCCAAGCCGCAATCAAATAAGGACATCATAAATACAAAGAAAGATACCGGGAAGTGGTGCAACTTCCATAAGATCCCTTGGCATAACACTATTGACTACCACTCAAAGCAGTCATTGGTGGCTGAAGTGAAAGCCTCTGAATCAGATGCGGGTTCTGACTCTGATATGGAACCAGAAAGGGGAAGATGGATCATTGACGTAGAACCCAGTGCCACCATTGCTACCACCAAGCTCCAGCCTAGTGAACCAGACGGTCCAAAAGAAGGCGAGTGCCTCTTCCATTCACAGATGTGGGTAAAAGGCACCCCACTACACTTTATTGTTGATAGCGGTAGCCAGAAGAACCTCGTATCAGCAGAGGTCATCAAGAGGTTGGCCCTGCTGACAACGCCACACCCACAACCCTACACCATTGGATGGCTCTGCCAAGGAAGCGATCTTTGCATCAGCTAACAGTGTCGATTGTCATACGACATCAAGCCCTTCAAAGATGAGGTATTGTGTGATGTATCTCCTCTCGAAGTTTTTAGTGTTCTTTTGGGCCAACCTTATTTATGAAAACATCATGTTGTATATGAGTCTAGGCCTCATAGTGTTATTATTACTTTGATCAGGAAATTGTAAAGGATACCTGAGGCAGTCCCTCCTAGTGTTATTTCTTTGATCTCTGCCAAGAAATGTAGGAAGGTCATCTCTCAGACCGAGAGATTTTTCTTCTTCATGATTCTCTCTCAGAGTGAGTGAAAGATCGTAGCCACATCCAAGGCCTCTGCGGGCGATCTCTCCACACAATAGAAGCAAGTGGATAAGGTCGTGGAAGAATACTCAGATATCTTCTCCTCTCCTACTGGGGTACCTCTGCACTGTCAGGTCAAGCATCCCATCGATCAGACCCCAGGCGCATTTCGACCTAATGGGTCAATATACTGCCACTATCTGCTAGAAAATGAGGAGATCAAGAGGCAGATCTAAGAACTGCTCCACAAGGGACACATACATCCCATCTCATCACCTTGTGGGAGCCCAATCATGTTGGTGCAGAAGAAAGATGGGACCTGACGACTCTGCATTGATTACCGGGCCCTAAATAAAATCATAGTATGTAACTGGTACCCGATTCCCTTAATCGGTGAACTCCTTGATCAGCTCACGGGGGCCAAATACTCCAGTAAGATTGATCTGAAGTATGGCTACCACCAGTTCCCAATAGAATAGACATATGTATGGAAGACCGCCTTCAAGTCAAAAGAAGGTCTTTTTGAATGGTTGGTCATGCCCTTTGGTTTGTGAAATGCTCCAACAACTTTTATGAGGATGATGGACGATATCCTATGACCTTTCACCAATAATTTTGTAGTGGTGTATCTGGATGACATCCTCATATAAATCAAGACTTGGGAGGAACACTTGCATCATATTCAACAGGTTCTGCACAGCTTGCGACAACAAACACTATATGCAAACTTGGAAAAATGCTCCTTCGGCATGGATAGGGTCCATTACTTAGGCTACATTGTTGATCAGCATGGTGTGTATGTGTATCCAGCCAAGATCGAAGTCATCCGTGACTGGCCAGCCCCAACCACACTCACTGAACTTCGGATCTTCTTAGGCCTCGCCAATTTCTATCGCAGGTTCGTGTTGGGATTCTCTCATATCGCATGGGACCTCAACCAAGTAACTAGGGGTGGTGATAAGGAAAAATTTGTGTGGGGCCTGTCCCAACAACAAGATTTCTATGACTTGAAGAAGTGTTTGTTCTCATCCCCAGTAATTTCATTACCGAACCTGCAACATCCCTTTGAGATCGAGACAGATGCTTCAAACTATGTTGTGGGCATCGTTCTCACTCAACACGGCCACCCCGTGGCATATCATAGTGAGACACTATTAGATGTTGTCTGTAAGTACCCTACTTACGACAAAGAAATGTACTCCATTGTGAAAGCCTGCTGTCAGTGGAGACATTAGATTCTTGGGAAGGAGACAATCATCCACACTGATCACAAGCCACTACAGTTCATGCAGACCCAAGGAAAATTGCAAAATGACCACCATCAGAAGTGGTCCACATACTTACAACAGTTCCACCTCAACATCAAGTATAAAAAAGGAAGTACCAACCGAGTTGTTGATTGCCTCAGCCAACCTCTAGTCGTGGCACTCACCATGGTGCTAGACTCTTGTGGCCATGAGACCTCCAGATGGCCCCACCTTTACGAGACAGGCCCTGAATTCTCCACCACTTACCAAATGTTGGGCACCAAATCAATGGTCACTAATTTACATCTTCAAGATGGGTTGTTGTGCTGTCTGGGCCATCTCTGCGTTCCATCAAGAGAGCGCACAAAGATGATTTGGGAAGCTCACTACAGTCAGGTGGCAGGACACTTTGGCGTCGAAAATACAGTGGCAGTGCTACAAAAACATTTCTATTGGCCAAAACTTCGACAGGATGTCAAGAAGTATATCAGGTCTTGCACCGCCTGCGCTATTGCCAAACCGACCACTAAGAAACAGGGCCTATACACCCCTCTTCCTACTCCTGACAAGCCATGGGAATCCATCTAAATGGACTACATGTCGGGCCTCCCATCCACCTAGAGGGGAAATGACTGTTTTTTTGTGGTTGTTGATCTCTTTTCCAAGAAGGTGATTCTAGTGACCTGTAAGAAGAACATCACAATAGAAGCCACTGCCAAGCACTTCTTTGAACGAGTATGGGTACATTCTGGGATCCCACAAACTATTATCTCAGACCATGACAGTTAGTTCCTCAACACATTCTGGTCGAGCCTCTGGTCACTGTTATATACCAAGCTCACCAAATCCACTGCCTTCCACCCCTAGATAGATGGCCAAACTGAGGTTGTCAATCGAATGATCGTACATATCCTACGCATGTAAAATTAAAAACACCCCCACACATGGGATGAGAGTCTTCCCTATGTCCAACATAGCTACAACTGAGCCCTGCATAGCTCAACTGGACACATCCCCTTTCAGGTGGGGTTGGGATTCCAACCATTGGGCCTGGATGTTGCACTACCCCTGGTGACCACCTCGACTGAATCGTCCCGTACTCCATTAGAATATGGCAAAGCCACCTAGTTCATTGAGAAGATCCAACACATCCACCAATAGGTTTAGGATATTCTACAGAATTCTAATTCCAAGTACAAGTAGTGCCATGATCAACATCAGGTGCCACATAAGTTTCAGGTGGGAGACAAAGTTTGGTTTCACTTGTAGAAAGAATGCCTTACAGGGCCCCATCAGAAGCTTCTCCCACTCCATTATGGGTTGTACACCATCACCAAGGCTATGGGTGACAATGATTTTGAGTTCAACATTCCCCCTTTCCTTGGCCTGCACCCAATCTTCTTTGTGGCTCTCCTTCGACCATATTTCCCACCATTATTGGACACCTCAGTGATAAAAAAGTAGTTGACACCAACATAGCTCAAACCTGACTGCATGCAATAGGAATCCAATGATCATATTTTGGACACATAGATCAAGGGAACTCGACAACAAAGGATCTAACTTTATCGAGTCGCCAAAGCAGGGCATCTCCTGCACCAAGGCAAGTGGCTTACCCGGGGCCAAATTCAACAGAAATGTCCTCATATAATGGGGGAACTCAATGAAATGGAGACCATTTCTTCCTAAGGAGGGAGGATTGATCTAGGTGGGTATCAATGGCCACCCACCTTTTCCAACTCGCTCAAAACAATTTTCTGGCAATTTTGGCAATTTACTATTTTTCGCATTTTTTAACTCCCGGGGCCATTTTGAGGGCCTAAATGAAGTTTTTTTGGGATAGATCTTCTCAATGATAGCCAAAGACTCTGATTGAGCCCCTAAAATGAATATCCTCAATAATACTTTTCCAACGGGCTATCGTGCGCCTAAAATGGAGATCGTATGCAAAAGTTATGACCCCAGAAAGTTGATGTACTAACTTACCCAAACGAGGCCCACTTGACTTTTGGCGCTTCATCTCCTAGGGTTAGGTTTTTGGATGTCTAGGGTTTTTGACATTCCTATTTATTGTAAATAAGGCCTTCAAAGTCTCATTGTAATCATCTTCTTGCAAATGAGCGCAATTGTCACATCTCTTCTCAGAGATAAGCCGTCACCATTCCAACAAGCTTGTTTTCTGTTGCATTTTACAGTTTCAGCTTATTTCCTTATTGAATAGAAAACCAATTTTACTGTATCTCTGTTATTTTGTGTTGAGCATCTTTTAATAATCTGTATTCATTTCGTTCTGCTCATAAAATCCAGATCACTTCGAAATAATTTCATGATGCCTTTATGAAAAGCTCGGGCACAAAGAAGGATGACAGGTTGTTGTTGGTGCAATTTAATGAAATGAAGAAGAAGGAGAATGAATCAGTAAAATATTTTGATACAAGATTTGAGAATTTACTTAAGAAAATCGTTGATGACATTAGCCCAAAGGATGGTGCTACCCTTCTCCAATATACAAATTCCTTTGAAGGGAAATTTGAATTTATTCTTAGGGACAAGTCCCCAAATACCCTTATAGAAGAACAAGATCAAGCTACTAAGATTGAGGAGAACCTCTTGGATTTTAAGGTATAACCTTTTCATGTTAATCATGCTAAGGATGAGACCAAGCCTAGGACTTTGAATAATGTTAAACATACCCAAGACTCTGTGACACTCTTAGCCCAAATAATTGAAAAAATAACAATTGAATTCTTGCAGAATCAAAGTATACTTATGAACAAAGTGACTAACCTAGAGAGAGCTCAACGAAAAAAGTTTCTTCTTAAAACTCAATACAACAATAATCGACAACAAAGAGGAAAACAAGGATGGAATCCTAGGCCCCATAATGAGAAAAGAGTCCCTAAAACCCTTGCACCTACTAATGTGATTAATAAAGAAGATGGACCTTGGTGTTTACCTTTTGGTGATTCTCATTGGGAATATGAATTCCCTAGACTTCATAATAATGGTAATAATGAGGACCCTAACAATTGTGAACAAATGAATTTTATTGATACATTGGATCGTGTTTATACCATATCATCCCAAGAATACGACAATGTCACCTTGGAACAACTTGAGCAAAGAAAATGAGAGCTTGCTAGGAAAGATAGGTTAGAAATATCAAATCAAATGGATGAGGAATATAAGGAAAGGATTAGGAAGATAGATTACTTAACTTGTTATAGAAAAAAGAAAGCACCTGAGACTTCTCCTAATGATCCCAAACCTCCTCGAAAAAGATACCATTTATTGTTAGATACTAATTCTCCTCCTCAACCAAACTTTCCCAAGAATGATAATATATATTTGAATATTGATATGGCTAGTGTCTTAGAAAAGGTTAATGTAATCATCCCTATTATTGAGATAATGAAGATTCCTTCCTTAAGAGATAAGGTTAATATATTCTTAAGTATCCAATATGAGTCTAAGGATCCTCCTATAATACTACAAACCAGGCATTGTGACCATAGTAAGGAGGAATATGCACCTCTTTTCATCTCTTTGGTAGTAAATGATCTCTTAATTCACAATTGTATGCTTGATTCTAGGGATTCCTCCAATGTGATGTCTTTAAAGTTCATGAATAAATTGGGTTTGAATATTACAATACCTTGTAGAAATGTGTGTGGAATTGATTCCAAAGATATCAAGGTATGTGGTGTGATTAAATACCTTAAGGTATGCCTTGCTATTTATCCCTAGGTTTCTATTTCAATGGATGTTATAGTTGTTGATTTGCCTGATGCTTGGGAATGCTATTATCTAGGAAATGGGATGCAACTTTGGGTGGTAGTATCCAGACGTATTTATCCAATGCAACCATCCCAATTGGAGATGGAAGCTACGTTACTTTATATAACCATCCTATGACTAAAACCTACTTGGAATATCCTAGCAATAGATATTATTGGAGTGAGAATGAATTTGAAGGAAAAGAGATGTGTGCAAGATTAAGTGGGAAAGGCCATTATAAGACTTGTAAAGAACTTGTTATCACACAAATTGTAGGTTGGGAAAATATTGACTCAATCCATGAGATGATGATAATTGTGGGAGATTCTACCCACTATCACCTTAGATAAACTCTCCCCTCTCTTTAGTGAAGGATAAATCCAACATAAGGGGGGAATCTTTGGTGACCCTAGGGGGATTGAGACGGAGGATGGAGAGATGATAAGAGAAACCCCTATAGTTAAATGATAGAGATGATGGATGGATTGAAAATGAGTCTTGTAGAAGGACACACGGTTTCCAAGTGATAGAAACATGTAAAACATTGTTATCCCTACCCGAAACAAGAAAAATAATGGATATATAAGCCTTTAAACCAATGGGAACAATAAAGAAACCTTGTTGTCCCAAATTTTCAGCAGTTATATAAATATATATCAGCAACATAAAATGGAAATGGCTGCAAATTTAACCATACAAAATCTAGTACAAGATACCAGAAACATAGCTAGCAAAGACTAGTCTAACTTCCAATGATTAAAGTGAGATTTTGATGTGATTATGGAAATTTATTAGATGTTATCAGCAATTTATTATAACAGACAAGTGGCTGTAGCAAACAATTTATACAGATGCAAAATACAACCACAAAAATTAATAAGTAATCTGTCAAAAAGATAGACAATGAGCAGTAGAACGATAATAGACGTTTACAAGTAAATTTCAGTGGTTGGTAAGTGTGAAACAAGTAAAAGAGAGAGTTTTCTACAGCCCTAATGGATTTAGATTTAAGTTTATAACAACAGAAAAATTCTTGGCCTAAAGAGGGTGCCCTTATGGCATAAGTAAGCTTATAACACTATTAAAATATTCCAACTTGAACAGATTCAATATCTCTAAAAATCATGCATTCCAATGCAAGCATTTTATTTCTCCAATGCAATAAATGATTAGTGCCTTTCCAAATTGGTTATGGAGTCCTCTTGTAATAGGTTAGATCTGCTATCTCCCTAGGAGTGTAAACCATTTTACTCCCTAGGGCAAGTAAAATCTAGGAGGGCATAAGCCCTTTTACTCCTCCTAGCAACCTTTTCAATGATAAAACAATGATAAAACTTGGTGGAGGGTGTATTCCCTTATACTCCTCCAAGGATATATCCAATAACAACCATGGAGCAAGACAAACCATATTTAGCAAGTATTTTTCATCACCAAAGCAAGAGAAAGAACCTCTAAGAGATAGCACACCACTTCACTCCACAAGCCAAGAGATAAACCATAGCACAATAGAGAGATAGAGAATATTAATTTGCCCAAGAGGGACACACATTTCAGCCAATAATCCTCTCCAATATGGGAGAGTTATGATGAAAATGAAATATAAATGATCCTTATTTATACAAATCTTCTAAAAAGTGTTTGTCCACTTAACTTCAGGGTAAACCAAAAAGTAGGGGCAAACCATCCTTACTTTTCCCATTTACAACATAAAATTCAAATTTAACTTAAAAATGCACATGAGAAACCCTAAAGATGATGTCAAATCTCTTTAGGGTGAAATTTTGTCACTTCTAGAAAGTCGTTTGAGCTTGGAGGTGAAACGTTGGGCCTCCAAAGGCCTCCCTCTCATGCACTAGGGTTTCCTTCATCAATCCAAAGCTTCTCTCCATCCAAAAGGTGTCAAGTGTCAGGCTAACACCACCACCACCAAAACCCTATCCCTAGGGTGATGTCAAGCCTCTCTAAGTGACATTTTAACCTCCAAAGGAAAACCGTTGGGCTTGTAGGGGCTAGGTGAGATCCTCCATGGTGTATTTCAAGCCTCCAAAGGATGTCATCATCATCTAGTGTGTGGGCCATGGTATCCATCCTGTGGGCTTCATGCCCCAAGGAATCCCAAGCCATGATTGTTCCTCCAAAACTATCCACCAGGAAAGGTCTTGTAAAGACAATAAATATTCTCTCCTAGGATCTCAAGTCAAACATATCATGATAAGTAAATCAAATCATTAAAAGATTCACCTAAGCATGTGCATAAAAAAACACCTCATCAAATTAAACAAGTGCTCAAAGACCCTATTCAACTTGCCAAGTTTAGATATGGGAGGGTTGAAAAAGTGACATATTGGGTGAATAATCCCCTAAGTCAAGGAGTGTTTCCTAGGTGGACCACCCTATAATACATGTGCAAAAGATAAAGTGGATGGGGGAAAGTCTTTTGGTTATGGGGTTCATGACATACAAGGGATCCTAGTGTCTCATTTATGGGTGCCTTTGTAGAGGGTGTGTTGCACCTTCTTTTTCAATGCATCCTTTTTCCAAACCCACTTATTTCCTTTCATTTTTTTAAGATGTTTCTGTTGATATTATGGTAGCTGCGGGAGGTATTTACCTCCACGTGTAAACCTGACGAGAATAGAATATTTTGGGAAGCAAGAATAAACCCTAATTAATTGGTTAATAACCCTAGAAGACAAGTCAGCTCAAGAGAATGACTTGTATTAGGTTATTAGCCTCCAAGAGAAGAAGTCAACTAAAGGAAATGTTATATACTAAAGAATTAGCACCCAAAATGAGAAATCGACCCAGACAGTCTGCCACAAATAGTATAAATACAGGAGGCCAATCTTCATTATGGCCAGTATTCTTAGAACTGCAGAAGCAACACTTGTGTGCACTGCAGTTGGCCAGTTTGTGCAAAAGTTTGGAGGAGAGCTATTGTTGCAGCTGCTGCAACTAGCAGATTTCGATTTTGGCTTGGAATCTCTCTTGGTTATGGTTTGGACTCTATGATCAGCTCTTTTTACTCTTGCTTGGTGCACTATCCTAGGAGAAAGGTGCGCTACCTTTGTTTGGTTATCTAGCATAGGGTTTGCTTCTGGAATGATTCTCTATCAAGGTTAAGGTGCTCGGGGGTGGCTTCGGGTGGCTTCGACCTATGGTTAGGTGACAATATTGCTATATTTTCTATGGTTAAACGAGAACATCCATTACTTTCTAACATGTTATGGGCCCACACCATCTTCGGACAGACTAACTGTTGGAAGATAAATTGGGAGGATTTTCTCAGTTTTTGTTGCGACAACAAAACCCTAACCCTCTCGTTCAGGCACCTTAAGTGAAGGGATTGACCTAATTTCTGGATAGACTAGTGTGCCCTATCCTAGTGCATCTCTTGATACTCTCAGCAAGCTAAGACGTCAAGTTTGAGTTTTTGGTCAAATCTAGGGTTGACCAAGTCAAAGCAACATGACTTACTCTATGAAGTCAGAAAAGAACTTAGAAGGGGCTTCTAACTTCATAGCATGGAAGAAAAGGATTGATCTCATCCTTTCCAAGAATAAAGTGTTGGATATCGTGAAAGGAAAGATTGTGGAACCAGAGTTTGAAGAAGGAAAAGAGAAGGAACCATAAAACGTTGTAGTTATGGAGAAGTTCAAAGAAAATGACATCAATTCCATAAGTATCATAGTGGATTCTATAAAATACCATTTGATACCCTACATATCCCATCTTGATTCATCTAAGAAGATGTACGATGCCCTAACACACCTCTTCTTAGTCAAAAACATTGGACAAGTAATGAGTCTGAAGAATGAGCTTCGTGACATGAAGATGAATGATGATGACATCATAACATCATACTTTGTGAGAATTTATCAGTTAAGAGATCAAATACAAGCTATTGAAGAAATCATTTCAGAGAAGGAATTGGTAAATATAGTACTCAAAGGTCTTCCCAAGACATGAGATGCATTTTCCACAAGCATGAACACAAGGAAGGAGTATCCTACATTTGAAGAACTTTGGACTTTCTATGCACAAGAAGAATCAAGGATTAGTGCAAAAGAGAAACCTCAAAAGAAATACGATGATCAAGCCTTCACAACAAGATTCAAGAATTTCAGGAACAAAAGGAAGTTTGGCTCAAGGAAGAAGCCAAATCAAGAGAAAGATATGTCAGAAATACAATGATTCAACTGTCAAAAATATGGTCACTACAAGAATCATTGTCCTGAGCTAAAGAAAAGGAAGGAGACACACGAAGCATTAGTTGCTGAAGAAAAGAAACCTTGAAAGAAGGCTAAGCAAGATGAAACAAACATCTTCTTCTAAGACAAGGTAACAATACTCTTCATAGTTCTTGTACATACCATGTTTTCTATACATATCTTTCATATCTATTTCTTAGAAGATAATATGTTCCAAGAGAAACTATACCTATGGAAGAACAACAAGATAAGGATTGCTATCACTATGAATACAAGTCAAACAATACACATGAAAGGATGAAGTACATCAACAACC
>ML822651.1:0-22357 GCA_009831015.1 Picea engelmannii | reverse complement strand
CTGTGGTGGATGTGTTCCACTTATTGTGACTATATGTCACTGATCAAGTATATGTGTGCTACTTGGTGTGGTAGCGTACCACTAGATTGTAGTTGTGTAGTACTATGGATAGACACAATTGTGTTCTATTGAATGGCAATGTTTTGATTGCCTTGAAAACTATTAGTAGTGTTGGAAATGATTATCAACTAGATAGATGATCAATGGAAAGATATTTCCCAGACGAAAAATGGTCCAAGACATTTATTCTTCTAGGACATATGTCTGTATTAGAAGAATGGATCTTGTGTCACTCAGTGGAGTGAGTGACTTATCCAACATCATGTCTGATTACTTAGATGGAGTATGGTTTCGAGAGATGATGCAACTGATGACACTGATAGTGATGATGGTTCTCATGATCTAATCATGAGATAGTCTATACGACTATGTTGATGTTACCGGGTGAATGGTATGTTTGTGCTCAAGACCATTACCTTCAATACCTCCCTAGCTAGGAGGGAGTGTTGATATTATGGTAGCTGCGGGAGGTATTAACCTCCACGTGTAAACTTGACGAGAATAGAATATTCCAGGAAGCAAGAAGAAACCCTAATTAATTGGTTAATAACCCTAGAAGACAAGTTGGCTCAAGAGAATGACTTGTATTAGGTTATTAGCCTCCAAGAGAAGAATTCGGCTAAAGGAAATGTTATATACTAAAGAATTATCACCCATAATGAGAAGTCGGCCCATGCAGTCTACCAGAAATAGTATAAATACAAGAGGCTAGTCTTCATTCTGGCCAGTATTCTCAGAACTGCAGAAGCAACACTTGTGCACACTACAATTGGCCAGTTTGTGCGCAAGTTTGGAGGAGAGCTACTATTGCAGCTGCTGCAACTAGAAGATTTTGGTTTTGGCTTGGACTCTCTCTTGGTTATGGTTTGGACTCTCTGATCAGCTCTTGTTACTCTTGCTTGGTGCGCTATCCTTGGAGAAAGGTGCACTACCTTTGTTTGGATATCTAGCCTAGGGTTTGATTCCAGAATGATTCTCTTTCAAGGTTAAGGTGCTCGGGGGTGGCTTTGGCCTATGGTTGGGTGAAAATATTGCTATATTGTCTATGGTTAAACGAGCACATGGTTAAACAAGCACATCCATTAATTTCTAACAATTTCCAAGTTGAAGCCAAGGTGGGGCTTCTACCTAAGAATGAAAAACATTGCCCACCTTGAGTCTACCTTGGTCACACTATGCTTCCCCAAGTTGAATACCATGTGTGGGACTTCTACCTAAGCATGAAAAACAATTCCCACACACACTCTACCTTGGTTGGCATTCTTGCATTGCTATTTTTCATGGGTCCCATAAGTTTCTTATGAGAGACATTTCATTGTCCTTGAGATCCTTGGGCAGGCACATAGAAGGTTTATGATTGGATTTTTTCTTTTTTCCAGCTACAAACCTTTGGGCCTTCATCCCCTTATTCCCTGAAATGAGGGACAATCCCTTCTTGGGTCGGTATACCCACAAATCCCAAAAGATAAGGAGGTGAGGGGATGAGGTGTGGAAAGTGGTAGGTATGATCGAGAATGGCATGATGACTTGTCAAGGGGACCTCCTAGTAGAAAACCCATCCCTAAGGGTGACCACTTACTAGGGCGCAATGTCAACCACTGAGGTGAAATAGGGAAAGGAGCATAACTTCCAAGCAGACGTTACATAATCAAAATAAGATTTTAAATGCAACAGAGTCAAATTCCTCAAATATTGAAATGACACTTACCATAATACCTGGCTTGTACCTCATAGAGCAAGACTCAATGTATTTTGGAAGCAAGTTGGTGTGGAGGATACCATCATGATGAATATAAGATATGTGGTGGTGAGGCATGCCTCTATTTGTGCAAGTGGACATTGTCAGCCACATGTCTCTCGGTACTCTATGTCTACAACCTGAGGGCGTCAAGACATTATCTCCTTAGTTATCCCTAGGAAATGGAGATAACATCTGGATCCTACTTGGGTACATGTATTCGTCATAGAGTGCATGATAACCTCAACATCCCCTAGTTAGACATATGCCTACACTGAAACACGAAAATGTAAAATCTAGGGTGGTTCTATCACCCTTTGTCCATATAATAAAAAATCAAATATTTCGAAATTGACAACTAATCTAGAAAAGAAAATTTTGTATTTTTTCAAAAATTTCTAAACTAAATATGTAATATGATGAAAACAATGTGCAAGTAGAGAAAAATGAGACATGAAATGCAACTAAGATACCATGAGAAATCAATATGCAAATGCAAGAAAGAAAGATGGCCTGCCTACTGACCTAGGGCCCTGGGCCCTAAAGATCAGGTCCTTAAAATGTCAGGTGAAGTCATATAACCAATGTAACCTCATGATCAACATTTCATTAAGGAATCTCCCCCTGTGCTTAATCATGTAGTACAAAAAAGATAAGTCAAGAATAAAATAGTCATAAGCATAAGTAAGAATGCAATTAATCATATAAAGAAACTCATGGAGATGGGTGGGAGGGAAAAAATCCTGCTAGAGATAATGGCCACAAGCCTGATCAATCCATCTCTAAATCGGGATACCACGTATAGGTGACGGTTCATCTTCATCCTCACTTAGAATATCATTTCTCCTTGAAGGATGAGAAAAGATAAGAGATCCCAAGAAAACCTTATGATTCCCAAGATCAAAGGAAACAAGATAAGGGATGACCTTAGGTCCTAATAAGGACTCTTTTCCCACACCCAAAATCTATTGCTTCTTCATCTCCAAATATTTCTGAAGGGCCCCAAGATGAAAACACTCCCGCTCTGTGGTGTGAGTATTTGACTGCTCTGGAAAGGCCATGTGCTAGTATTCGTCTAAATCTAATGGCAAAGGTGACTGAGAGTTTTCATAGAGAAAATATGCATCCCCAGGAGGATATGCGTCACAACTCTCAAAGGATGACTGAATACCACACTAAGTATTCTGTGACAAGTCATCTTCGAATGGAAGAAACAAATCTATAACCATATTATCATCAGGCTGCCAAACATATGAATCATATACACATGAAAATGAATCCTCTGAATATGAAAACTAAAACCCTTTTTCTYGAGAGATACTTTCAATGTCATCAATGGGATATCTATAAAAAATGAAACAAATCGCATCCCATCTATGTCTCCCAMCATGTATGAAATCATCAATTATGTGTTGATAAACCACATYAGAGAGGTTCTYCATGAGATCATCTTCATCATTGAGGAYAATCATTTATTCATATTCATGTGTAGGAAAAAGGTAAGGAAATACAACTYCRTCTTCATCAAGTGGGAGAAAGGATACCAATGTSTCATCCCACTCATCTGGATGTTGTACTTCCTTAGGGTCTTCTTCTTCTTGGAAAATTTCTTCATGGATMTGTTCTTCTAGCACCTCTYCTGCAATGGGTGGATGATACTCTTCTTCARTTTCACATTCCTCACTTATTTTCTTGTCATCCACTGGAAAACCTTCTTTGTAAAGAGCGTCTTTGAGCTCTTGGAAAGTATCTTGAAACTTCTRAGTAGTTGGTTGAAAATGCYTGAGAAATTATTSAATGAGCTTTGTAGAAGACCGGATACTTTTCRGATCACAYRAGTGTGMAAGMCAATTCCTTTGACTTGATTCCATAGAAGATACAAAAATTKTCATCARCACATATTTATGTAGAACATTTAAGCTTGAAGCATACTTCATATAATTMTCGACATGGGTGAYTGCTAGAGWTGGSTCACCACTTAAATTGGGGAAACTTTCCCTCCACTCCATAGAGAAATGATTTGGATATCYAGTGATGTTCTGAACATCAAAYGAAGGGTRCAATTAATGGAATCCCCATGGTAATTCTCRTTATTCCATG
Source organism: Picea engelmannii (assembly GCA_009831015.1). Lineage (NCBI taxonomy): Eukaryota > Viridiplantae > Streptophyta > Pinopsida > Pinales > Pinaceae > Picea > Picea engelmannii. The sequence goes on along the minus strand of ML822651.1, from coordinate 18,459 downwards.
GTTCCATTACTTAGGGTAATACCTCAATGGAGTYGCYAGATGAACTTTATGAAAATCTCATCAAAATGGAAAAGGGAATTTCCCTCATATGGAGTCGCTAGGAAAGATTACAGGAAAAGGTATTGGGATTAAATCTTTCCAAAGCATCGTTAGGGAACAAAAGAGGATTCAAAATCCTCCYYGGAAAYGACACCAAAATGTATCGCACAAATTGTAGGTTGGGAAAATCTTGACCCAATCCATGAGATAGAGATAATTGTGGGAGAGTCTACCCAYTGTCACCTTAGACAAACCCTCACCTCRCTTTAGTGAAGGATAAATCCAACACAAGGGGGAATCTCGGGTGACCCTAGGGGGATTGAGATGGAGGATGGAGATATGATAAGTGAAACCACTATAGGTCAATGATAGATATTATGKAAGTCTTGAAAATGAGTCTTGTAGAAGGACACATGGTTACYAAGTGATAGATACATGTAAAACAATGTCAGCCCTGCCYGAAATAAGACAAATAATGGATATATAAGACTTTAAACCAATGAGAACAAGAAAGAAACCTTTTTGTCCCAAWTTTTCAGCAGATATAKAAATATATATCAGCAACATAAAATGACAATGGATGCAAATTTAACCATAAAAARTCTAGTACAAGATATCGAAAATAAAGCTAGTAAAGAMTAGTCTAACTTCCAATGATTAAAGTGAGATTTTGATATGATTATGGTTGTTTATTAGATGCTATCARMAAGTTATTATAAAAAMCAAGTGGTTGTATCATATAATTTTTACAGTCTCAAAATCCAACCACAAAAATTAACAATCAATCCTTCAAAAAGATAGACAATGAGCAGTAGAAYGATAATTGACGTTTACAAGTAAATTTCAATGGTTGGTAAGTGTGCAACAAGTTAAAGAGAGAGTTTCTMYAGCCCTAATGGCTGTAGCTTTAAGTTTATAATAGTAGAAWTTKTTTTGGCCTAAACAAGATTCCCTTAGGGCATAAGCAAGCTCATAACACTAAGAAAAKATTCCAACTTGAACAAATTCAATATCTTGAAAAATCRCRCACTCCAATGCAAGTATTTTATTTCTCCAATGCAATAAATGATTAGTGCCTTTCCAAATGGGTTATGTATTCCTCTTGTAATATTTTATATCTAATATATCCCTAGGGGTGTAAACCCTTTTAMTCCCTAGGGAAAGTACAATCTAACAATGTAAATCTACTAGGAGGGTGTAAGCCCTTTTACTCCTCCTAGCAACCTTTGMAATAGCTTATTTCAMAAAAAACAATGACAAAAMTTGGTGGAGGGCGTAYGCCATTATACTCCTACAAGTATCTAGCYAATAAAAACCATGGAACAARAAAGAAAACTAACAATATGCATATTTTTCTTACCAATTCCAAAAAATGCCAAGACAAACCCTAGTTACCAAGTATTTTTCATYACCAAAGCAAGAGAAAGAACCTCCAAGAGATATAAAACCACTTCAATATGCAAGCCAAGATATAAACCATAGAACAAGAGAGAGATAATATGAATTTCCCAAGAGGGCCACAAATTTCAGCCAAGAATCCTCTCCAAGATGGGAGAGTTATGATGAAAATGAAATAGAAATGATCCTTATTTATACAAATATTCTAAAAAGTGTTTGTCCACTTAAATTTAGGGTAAACCAAAAAGTAGAGGGCCAACCACCCTTACTTTTTCCCTTTACAACAAAAAATTAAAATTTAACTTAAAAAATGCACATGAGAAACCCTAAAGATGACGTCAACCCTCTCTAGGGTGACATTTTGGCACTTCTAGCAAGTCTTTTGAGCTTGGAGGTGAACCGTTGGGCCTCCAAAGGAATCCCTCTCATGCGCTAGGTTTTCCTTCATCAAGCCAAATCTTATCTCCATTCAAAATGTGCCAAGTGTCAAGCCCACACCACCACCACCAAAACCCTAGACCTAGGGTGATGTCAAGCCTCTCTAAGTGACGTTTTGACCTCCAAAGGAAAAATGTTAGGCTTGTAGGGGCTAGGTGAGATCATCTATGGTGTATTTCAAGCATCCAAAGATTGTCATAATCATCTAGTGTGTGGGACATGGTATCCACCCTATGAGCTTCATGCCCCGAGGAAGCCCAATCTAGTATTGTTCCTCCAAAACTATCCACCAGGAAAGGTCCTATACAAATAATGAATACGCATTCCAAGGATCTAAAGTCAAACATATCATGATAAGTAAATCAAATCAATAAAATATTCACCTAATCGTGCATCAAAAACCACCTCATCAAATTAAAAAAAGTTCTCAAAGACCCTATGCAACTTGCCAAGTTTAGATATGGGATGGCTGACAAAGTGACCTATTGGGTGAATCATTCCCTAAGTCAAGGAGTGTTTCCTAGGTGGATCCCCCTCTAAGCCATGTGTTAAAGATAACGTGGATGGGGGAAAGTATTTTGGGCATGGGTTTCATGACATACGAGGGATCATAGTGTCTCATTTATGGGTGCATTTGTAGAGGGTGTGCTTCACCTTATTTTTCAATGCATCCCTTTTACAAACCCACTTATTGCCTTTCGTTTTTTTAATATGTTTCCAGGTTGAAGCCAAGGTGGAGCTTATACATAAGCATAAAAAAAATTCCCCGCCTTGACTCTACCCTGTTCACATTATGCTTCCCCAAATTGAAGACCATGTGTGGGACTTCTACCTAAGCATGAAAAACACTACCCACACATGCTCTACCTTGGTTGACATTATTGCATTGTTATTTTTCATGGGTCCCATCAGTTTCTTATGAGAGACATTTCATTTTCCTCGGGATCCCTGGGTAGGCATCTAGAAGGTTTATGATTGTATTTTTCTTTTTTCTAGATACAAACCTCTATGCCTTCAACCCCTTCTTCCCATGAAATGAGGGACAATCCCTTCTTGGTTCAGTATACCCGAAAATCACAAAAGATAAGGAGGTGATGGGATGAAGTGTGGAAAGTAGTAAGTATGATTAGGAATGGCACGATGACTTGTCAAGGGGACCTCCCTGTATAAAATCCATCCCTAATGGTGACCACTTACTAGGGCACAATGCCAGCAACTAAGGTGAAATGGGGAAAAGAGCATAACTTCCAAGCATATGTTACATAATCAAAAGAAACTTTTAAATGCAACAGACTCAAATGCCTCAAATATTGAAATGACACCCACCATAATACCTGGTTTGTACTTCATGGAGAAAGACCCAATATCTTTTGGAAGCAAGATAGTGTGGCGGATACCATCATGATGAATCTGAGATCCGTGGTGGTGAGGTGGGTCTTTGCTTGTGCAAGTGGATGTTGTCAGACATATGTCTCTCAATACTCCATGTCTGTAACCCGAGGGCCTCAAGACATCATCTCCTTAGTTATCCCTGGGAAATGAGGATAACAAAACCAATAGATTCTCATCCTTCTCAAGAATTATATATCCTTCCTTTTGTGTAAGAAGATAGTATTGATGATGTTGATGACATAGTATTTCCAAAAGGAGAAGATTATGGAGAGCAACTTATGAAGTATGAAGACAAAGATTCGGGTTCTATTACAATTTTGAATCAATGTAATGAAGAAACCCTAAATTTGTGTCAAGATGATTGGAAGAAAATTGCATTGATTAAGTCCCATCCTCCTTCTTTTGATCAAGGAAAAAACACTTAAGGTTATAAAGTAATAGTTGATCTTGAATTAAGGACGAGAAATTTTCAAACAGGAAGTTTAGTACTTATGTGGGACAAGAGAAAGGGAAAGCCAAATATGTAGGAGGAGTTTGATATTATATGGCATGACCCTTACAATATTGAGAAGAAGTCTGGAGTCATTTATTTTTACCTGTCCACACCTGAGGGAAGGAGACTATCATTACCCATTAATGGATTCTTTCTCAAACCCTACTATGTAGAAGGAATCTAACTTCTTAGGTTTAGAGCAGAGTAGGATAGTATTAGGTCATGTTGTGTTCTTGCATATTGATTGTACCTTTATTTCCTTTTATCGATGTTACATATGATTTATTGATGCATTTCTATCAGCTTAGCTTATACATGTTATATAAAAAAAATTATATATTGATGAAATTGAAAATATCTACTTTCCACACTTTATTTTTTCCTTCCATACACAAGGGTGGATCACATCCACTCGCTCTTTTGTATTGATGGTTTTATGTTATAATGTAGCATGGTTTTTTTTTTCTTTAGAGTGATGTAGGTTGTAGGTATTGGAGTACGAGAGATGTTTAGGTTCTCATTCACTCTATGGTGAGTGAATTTCTCCATGTTGGAGCCAGATGTTACCCCCTCTCACCTAGGGGTAACTAGAGGAGATCATTCTCCATGATCCACATTGCATATAGTGATCCCAAATATGATGATCAACATTCTCCAGAGATAATATCCCATTAGATGCCTCCCCCCTCATCATTTCTCAATTCATTCACTTGATCGACAAGGTTCATTTAATGATGGTGTTCCAACACACATGAGGTACATTATTCATTCTTTCATACAAAGAATTTCATTTAATGCATTAGGAATTTAGGTGAGGATCATAGGTTGAAGTCTAATGATGATTCATGATGCTTGGAAGTTATGCTTTTTTCCATGTTTCTCCTTGTTGGCCATCATATGTGTCCTATTCTAGTCTTGTCACTCTCAAGAAACAAGGGTACTACTAGGAGGCCTTGATAGGGGTAATGTACCATTCCATTCCATACTTAACACATTCTATCCATATTCCTCCCATTGTCTTATATTTGGGATGTGGTTGTTACATGTATCCAAAAAAGGTTCATACATTTATCCTCGTATGAGAAGAATGGGATTGAATGCCCAAGGTTAATGCAACTAGTAAAAGAATGTAAAATGAAATGGGATGAAAAATGATAAATCAAAAGCCAAAAATTCATATTGAGCTCAACCCCCTCGCTATGAGGCCATCGCCCCGAGTCCAAATGCACTAAATACATATCAAATTAAAAGGACTTAATTGAATCCAAGTAAAAATAAATAAATGCATAAACCTAAAAATAGAATTGCAAAGAAATAAATGAATATCAAAAGGAAAGAATAGGGCTTTGGAAAGAAACAACACCGAAGAAAGGGTAACTCAAAGAACCAAGCAATCCCTCTACAAAGGAGCTCATGGAGATGAACCCACACATGGCCTTGCATGTCAATGAAACCATGACCATGAAGTAAACCCCATGTCACATCATTCACTTATACTTACACTTTTATGGGTTTCTCTGGAACTACTCCTCTACTTGGGTATCGACACACCTACTAGTGTCCTATGATGGTCCTCCCATACCTAAACTTGATAAATTGCATAAAGACTTAAGCTAGTGTAAAGTTTGAAGAATATACCTAATGTGAATTGCTTATGTAGCTTTTGTATTAAATAGTGGCTTATTTTTTATGACTCTAATGGCTCTTGTATCCATAAGCGTTGGGCTTACCTGATTATATGAGCCCTTGTTTGATGATGATTCACCCCTGGATATGGTCCTATCGAGGACATCCTAATGCTTCTACCTTGGAAATTGCACACTGTGTGGGGGATGTTGGGCCCCTGATGATGAACATTGAGCTACCTAATTACTTGGCATGATTTTCTACACCTCTCAACACCTCCTAGACATGGGACATTGCATTGATGAGACAAGATGTTGCAAATGTAGTTGGACATGCCACATGGATCCCATGATGATGTCATGCACCTTTTGAAGATGGTATCTCTTGGATTGATGATGTGGAATGTAGTGATGATGGTATACCATTTTGGAGGGATGATGAATCCATCCTCCTTCATGATATTGGAACTTTCACCTAGGATGTTTCCCATATATAAGATGATGTCATGCTTATAGTGATGTGACTTTTGCTTGAGTTGACCTAGCACGTGGGTGATGAGTTGGCACCTTGTTGATGATAAGATGTGACCCTATTGGTGAGGGGACATGACCTTTGATTATGATTTGCACATTTTGGGGATGGATGTGACTTTTGGAGCCTTTGTACCCCTTGAAGAGATGACACCATCCTCTTCTTGTACTCTACACTCACATATGTGGTTTACCTAAAGGATGTTTTGATGTTTTAACATTATATTTTCATTTTGGAGGATTTTTTTGGGGGTGGCCTAAGACCTATCTGCATTGTATCATGTATTTACATGTTTTAGGGGCTTCTTAGGAGGATATAACACTTGGTTACCTCATATATAGAAGGAGCATTCCATTTTGTAAATCACAACTCATCTTGTGGAGAATCATCACTAAAATTGTCTTCTATCTCTCTTTTTTGCTATGGATGAATTATGTGTTGTAATACCCCGGTTTTGAGTCCCCATATTAAATAATGTATTTTGTTTATTTGATGAAGGGATGGAGTGCCCAAACAATTAAAGAGGCTAATGTGCCTAGGAAATGTAATGTTTTGATCATTATTAATAATAAAATACATCGATGGCTACTAGATGGACAAGGAAAAGAGTTATAGAGGGATATGATTCCACGAGAGAGGGGGTTTAAGGGGTTAAGTCATTTACCCATAATTGTTTTAATGGAGAAAAATGGTTACATGTAATTCTTGGGGAAAGGCCATGTAGTTCTTGATTTTCAAGTAAATATATAAACCCATCTTTGGGTTGTTTGGGGGTTCATTAATTGTTCATTGTTCACACTCTTCATTTTGTTCTCTCCATTCACACTTTCACTCATTCATCCTTGATATTGGTGGGAGAAAGGGAAAATGAATTGTTAGGGGAGAAGCCATTGTTAGTTGGTTGTAGTGACTGTTGTTGTATTCCAACCATGAATTAATGTCTGCATTCCTGAGATGCATTGGCATGTACTAAATTTTATTCACAATTGCGAGTCCTGAGAGTCCCAGCATGGAGATTCTTGACCATATGCACTAGATCCCTAGAAGGAGGTGTACAACCCAAGGGATTGCATGGAAGAGAAGGGAGTCCACTCTCTTGGGTTGTGCAATATGGAGATAAGAGTTTTGATGTACTTTGGATTGTTGTGTGTTGAGGAACCTATGAGAGATTGAGTGCTGACTGGTTTGGGAAGCTGAGTGACACCCTGGAAATGCCCTTGTGGATTCATATCCCTGGATCGGTTGTGACCTGTTGTTGATACTTGGAACAATAGTGTCTATGGTTGGGTGGAACGCCCTTGTTCTACAACCAGTTAGTGAATGTTTTTTATCAAGATAAGTACTCTCTGTCATGTGTTTCTCTGCCTATATATTTATTTCTGTTGTGTATTTAATTATCTCGAAGATGTATTTTTGTGTGCGTTCTTGCTAGTTGTTTGTTGTGCATGGAATACAGTTTATTTCTTTTATGCTATAGCATGGATCTTGATTAATGCATGTGAATATTTCATGCTTAATTTTGAATTAATTATTGTCAGAATTCGAAATCAGTTTTGAAGCGAGTTTTTGAGGTAGTGTGGCCAGCCTGTAGGTGGATGGGTACATTACAGATTGGTATCAGAGCTTCTGGTTGAAACACCAGATTGGTATGAGCCAGAAAAAGTGCAAATTAGACAAATTCACTATTGCATATTTTCAAACTGTGTGAATTTGGGGAAAAAAAGTAAGATTAGAGAGAAATATCCCCGAAATCGTGGGCATATTCAAGTTTGAAATAATTCAGAATTATCTGAGAATTTAATCAATTCGATTTGTAGAGTGGCAGAGCGGAATTTGAATTAAAAGGTCAAGAAAATTTGTATTTTAATAGTCATTGTAGCGTGGGGCAAAGTTCAAAGGATCGATGGCCAAGATCATGCCTGATCTTGAGATAAATGACCTAGATTCATTCTTGAAAAATTTAAAAATTGTAATGTTTTCAATGTTTGACAAAGTAAGAAGATCAACGATTGAGATTCATTTCAGCAGTTGGGAAATTGAGGTAGATCACCGGTCCAAATTCGTCGAGGAATTTTGCCGAAATTGCTAAGTGTTGAAATTCATCAACATAAATCTTCGATCGTGGACGATCGATTGTCGGGGGTTGGTAGAATTTGGTGAAGTTTTTAGTTCATAAAAAAAAACCTCCAACCACCAATGGTCGATGGTCGAGGATCAACAAGTTTTGGCGAAGTGTTGAAGTTCGCTAGGAGAAATCTCTGTTCGTCAACGATTGATGGTCAGGGATCGATGAATATGGTGAAGTGTTGAAATTCATCCAAATAACATCAGAGATCATCGATGGTCGATGGATCAGGGATCGATGACTTTGGGTGAAGTTTCATTCAGCCAAAGGAAATCTTTGACCGCTAATGGCTAATGATTGGGCATAGAAATTTTTTGTGAGAAGTTCAAATTTTCCACCAAGTGAAATTGTCGATGACCAATGGAGAAAGGAGGGTGATTATGTGTCAAGCCACATCAACATCCATGTGTCATGCCACATCAGCCCAGTTGATGACTTAAGATGACTTGTCATGCCAGGTCATCATCCACGTGTCATGCCACGCCAACATAGATTCCACGACAACAGAGATGGTCGATCGCCGATGATTGGGGTGTGAAAATATTTGTAAAAAATATTGTTTTTTGGGGAGAATGACCGATGGTCAATGGCTGATGATCGGGCATCAACGAGATCATGCATCGATGAGATTCATGGGTGAATTTTGGTTGCGGAGAAAAATGACCGATGGTCGGTGATCGGGCGTTGGGGAGATCGATGGGAAGGTTTGTTTCACAAAGGAAATCACCAAAACTCGATCGTTGATCGTCGATAGAAAGAATATCAACGGTCCAAAATGATTCTGAATTGAGATCGACGGTGTAGATCGCACTTAGGAAAAATTGTTCCATAGTTTCAAAAAGAAAAAAAAAACAAAACTAAGTCTAGAGTAAATTAAGTTGTATTGAGATGAAAATTATGGGTTTTTGTCCAAAGAGAGGATATCTACAAAATTTTCAGAGACGACCATTGTCCAATTCACTTGGATGTGTCAGAAAATGCCAAATATTGGTTTCTAAAGTTATGGGTCTAGATTACTAGCAGACGTCTAGATTAAGCTGAAACTCTTGGGAAGAGTCCATAAAGAAAACACGCAAATAATCCATGAAGGAATTGAATAAATCCTAAGGGTATTGGAATGGGGATATTGAAATAGGCAAAAATCCACTATTCTGGGCCACTTTTTGGGGATTTTTAAGTTTTTCAGAGGAAGAAAAGTGACCCTAGATGAAAAAATTGGAAAATTTTATTTTCTAAACATTTTATATAATAATCAATAAAAACAAATTTGGTTTAGTGAAATTTTTCCATAAGTGCACATATTGTGAGATATCCAGTTTTGCTAAAAAATTCGAGTCTAGAAAAATGGGTGGAAAGGGACAAAGTTGCAGATTCCATATTGTTGTAGTTTTTGATTGGTGTATCATCTTGAAAATAAGAGAGTTTTTATGAATTCATTGTTATTATTATCATTATCTATGTCTCATATAAAAGTTTCTCTATTTCTTGATATATTTTCTTCTACAGTTGATAGAAGTTGGCACTTCAATAAAATTACACCAGTGGAGAAAATGCACAAAAAGGGATGAAAGTGGTTTTTTTCAGGAAGTCATAACTTTCAGCTCAAAGATTGAAATGAGGCATGAGTATAGTCGTTCGAAATATTATTCGGAGGATAATAACATTGAATTTTTATAATTTGGAGAATGATGATATAGTTCATCGTGAATTGAGTGGGAAAAGGACATGTAGTATTGTTTGACAAAGTTTCTATAATATGCATAATTCTAACAAAATGATTGCTTGCACATTTTGCAGAATTAGGGAGTATAGCCATATTAGTTCAAGATAAGAATTCATATTCAAGAAATGGAGGAAGGAGAGGGAGCCTTCAGTCATGATAAAGAAGCCAAAGGTCAAAATATTAGTGTTGGTAATGCAAATACATAATCAAATGGGCACAGGAGCAGAGGGGAACACGAAACCTTAATAAAGACTATGAGAATATTGAAAATAGAAGTGAAAATTTAAAAAGTAGACAATGAGAGGTTGATTAGAGAAAAAAATAATATAAATTCTCAAGTGATGCAAAGCCTAAATTAGTTGCATAGGCAAGCAAGGAATGGATCAGACTCAAAGCAGGAGGAAGAAGATAGATATCATGAAAGAAGAGATAAGTACATAAGAGATGGTCATTCAAGAAGTGATAGCATAAATCATAGATATCACTCACCACCTTACTCAACAAGGAAATTTTATGCATCTGAAGAATCCATAAGAAATCCAGAAGTGTCTCCTGTTAGCAACAAAAGAAGAAGACATGAATTAGAAAGTTTGCAAGGATATTTGAGGAAGCTTAAGCCAACATCCTTTGATGATGAAAGAGAAAGGAAATATGATGTTGAAGCATGGTTGCTTGGACTCAGGAGGTATTTTCAATTGCATAACTACTCATCAAACCTGGAAGCTAGAATTTTCACTTACCATTTACATGGAAAAGATGCTATGTGGTGGGATCAGTTGAAGCAAGTTGAGAACATTAATGAGAGTAGGATTACTTGGAATCAATTCAAGTGATATTTTTAGAAGGAGTACCTTTCAGAGAAATTTTATGACTAGAAAATGCAAGATTTCTTTGAACTATGGCTGGGAAGCATGACCATGGCAGAATATGAGAATAATTTCTTGGGATTGCGGAAGTATGTAGAATTTATCAAGGATGAAAAAATGAAGATACAAAGGTTTCTGAGTGAATTTCCATCCTTTTATAAGGAAAATATTCAGTATGATGAGCCTAGGAATCTAACAAAAACCATCAGGAAGGATAAGTACATGTATGATCAAGGCAAGGGCAGAGAATCCACGCAAAAATATTGGAAGGATAAGCAGAAGGAGAAATATGATCTGAGAAGGAAGGGATTCAAACCTCCTTTCAATGGAAACAACCCTAATAAAAATCAACAAGATCAATCTGCTAAAGATGAATCCAAGAAAGAATATTCCTTGGGAAAAAGAGGAAGACCACCAATCTAATGTTGGCGGTGCAAAGAAAATCACCTATACAAGGATTGTTCTCAAAGAGGATATAAAGTGAAGGCCATGCACAACATCCAAGAGGCTACAATAGTGGAGGACATAGGCAAGATATATGCATCCTTAGAGGACAGAAAAGTAGAGTACCAATCTAATATGATTGAAGTGGAAGGTAAGATCATTAATTAACCTATTTCTATTTTAATTTATTTAGGAGCAAGTCATTGTTACATTCATCCTAAAATAGTGGATAGATTACATTTGGATAAAATTAAGCTTGAAAATTCAAGTTTGGTTCAACTAGTCACTAGAACCAAAAGAAGGATCAATGAGGTTGTTATAATTTGTCCAATAAATCTGAATGGAGTGAGTGCTAATGTTGATATGAATATCATACCATTAGTATCTTATGACACCCTAATTGGAATGGATTGGTTGGACCAACAACATGTTGTCCTAGATTGTCATAACAATACATTTACATGTCTTGGTGAAGAAGGAAAATAGAGCACTGTGAAAGGAATTCGATGACCCATCTCCATAAGAGATATTTCAGCCTTACAACTGAAGAGATGTTTTATGAAAGGATGTCAATTGTATGAAGCTCATGTGGAGGAGCCATAAAATACAAAAGGGCAAAGCCTTGAATATTTTCCAGTATTGCAAGAGTTTGAATATGTATTCCAAGAGGTAACAGGATTTCCACTGAAGAGGGAGATAGATTTCTATATTGATTTAGTACCAGAAGTTGCCCCGATATCAAACACTCCTTACATAATGAGTACACTAGAGTTAAAATAATTACAAATGCAATTGGAAGAATTGTTGAAGAAAGGGTACATACGCCCAAGTGTTTTACCTTGGGGAGCACAAGTACTCTTTGTAAAAAATAATGATGGAACATTGAGGTTGTGTATCGACTTTAGGTAGTTGAATAAAGCCATGGTGAAGAAAAAATACCCTCTACCCAGAATGTATGACCTATTTGATCAACTAAGAGGAGAAAATATATTTTCAGAGATAGAATTGATATTAGGCTACCATTAGGTAAGAATCAAGGAATAAGACATCAATAAGACAACCTTTAGAACTAGGTATGTACATTATGAGTTTTTATTGGTGCCATTTGGACTGACCAATGCACTAGCTATCTTTATGTGCTTAATGAATGACATATTAAAAAATTATACGGATAAGTTTTTCATTGTGTTCTTGGATGACATACTTATTTATTCTAAGTTCGAGGAAGAGCATGAACATCACTTGAGGTTGGAGTTGCAAGTGCTGAGGGAACATCAAATTTATGCCAAGCTTAGTAAGTGTTCTTTTTACCAAGAACAAATCCATTATTTGGGGCATATTATTTCAGAACAAGGTATAGCAGTGGATCTAGAAAATATTGAAGCCATTAGAGGATGGCTAGCACCCATGAATGTTTCAGAAATCGGATCTTTTATGGGATTATCTAGATACTACAAGAGGTTATAGCAGGGTTCTATAAGATTGTTCATCCCATCACTTCTTTGCAAAAGAAGGGAATTAAATTTGAATGGATAGTTGAGTGTGAAGAGAACTTTAATTTGTTGAAAGAATTACTTATTAGTGCACCTATTTTAAAGATTACTTACCCAAATGAGAATTTTGTGTTATGTATAGATGCATGCAAGGAAGGAATTGGTGGAGTCCTCACTCATAATAGACATGTCATTGATTATGAGTCTAGAAAAATCAAAGAACATGAGAGGAATTATCCCACGCATGATTTGGAGCTTACTGCCATAGTTCATGCATTGAAGATGTGGAGGAATTATCTCATGGGAAAGAGATTTGAATTAAGGACAGACCATAGTGGTCTGAAATATCTTTTTGAACAACCAACTTTGAATGTTGGGAAAACAAGATGGATGGAATTTTTAAGTGAGTATGAATTTGACATCAAGAATATCAAGGGAAAAGAAAATAAAGTTGTTGATGCACTCATCAGAAGAGTACACATCATGCAAGCTACAACTATTAGTATGCATCAGTCATATTTAAAGAGAAAATTTTTAGATGTTGTTGTTACAAAACAACATTACCTATAGGTAAAAGAAAGTTTACAACAAGAAAATGTACAACAAGAAATTAAATAGTACGGGATTAAGGAAGATGGATTACTTATGCATAAGAATAGAATTTATGTTCCTAGTTCCATAGAACTTAGGAATTTGGTGTTAAAAGAAATGCATAATGTTCCATATGTTGGACATCTTGATTACCAGAAAACATTTGCAGCAGTAAGAAACCAATTCTTTTGGCTAGGAATGAAGAAGGATGTTGTTGATTACATTGCTAGAGGTGTGGAATGTCAAAGAGTAAAAGTTGAGCATAGACACCCAGTGGGTTTGCTTCATCCATTGCCAATTCTAGAGAAGAAATGGGAAGTGGTAACCATTGATTTTATACCTAAATTGCCCAGGACAACAAGGAAACATGATTCCATTATGGTAGTTGTGGATCAATTGACAAAGGATGTTCATTTTGTTCTTGTGAAAATGACTCATACAACAACTAATATTGCATAAATTTACATGAGGGAAATTGCTAGGTTGCATGGGATACCTAAGGCAATTGTCTTAGACATAGATACAAAGTCTACCTCAAATTTATGGAGGGGATTATTTAAGGGATTTGGTACAAATATGAATTTTAGAACACCATACCATCCACAGTCAGATGGGTAGACAAAGAGAGCCAACCAAGTGATTGAAGACATGTTGAGAATGTATGTGATGGATAAACCATCTAAGTGGGAAGATTATTTGCATTTGGTTGAATTTTCCTATAGTAATGGGTATCAAGATTCATTAAAGATGATCCCATTTGAAGTTTTGTATGGTATAAAATGCAATACTCCAGTGAGTTGGGACAACCCATTATACAGATTAGTACTTGGGCCATAATTTCTCAAGATTATGGAAGACCACATGGTTAGAATTAAGTAGAATTTAAAGGCAACTCAAGATAGATAGAAAATTTGTGCACATAAGAACATGAAAGCTAAAAATTTTAAAGTGGGGGACCATGTTCTTTTAAAAGTGAATCCCAATAAGAGATGATTAAAGTTGGGCAGATGTACAAAGCTAGCATCCAGATTCTGTGGTCCATTTGAGATCTTGGACAGAATAGGACCAATTGCATACACGATTGCATTGCCTACTTCCATGAATGTGCATAATGTATTTCATGTCTCTTTGCTGAAAAAGTATATACATGATCCTAACCATGTTATTGATTGGAATTTGATTCAGGTAGAGCTAGAGGGAGACTTTCAGTTCCATCCAGTGCACACATTGGACATAAAAGTCAAAATGCTCAAGAATCGAGTTATAGAGTTGGTAAAAGTTCATTGCAACTGATACAGTCTTGAAGATGCTACTTGGGAGCATAAATATGCCATGTGGGTAGAGTACCCACAACTTTTAAAATAAATTTTTAAATTTTGATTTCTGTTTTGTATATGCACTGAAGACAGTGCCAAAATAAGGGGGAGGGGAATGTAATACCCCGATTTTGAGTCCCCATATTAAATAATGTATTTTTTTATTTGATGAAATGTACTAATAATAAAAATACATCGCTAGTTGCTATACAGACAAGGACAAGAGTTATAGGGGGATATGATTCCACGATAGAGGGGGATTAAGTGGCTAAGTCATTTTATCATATTTTATTTACCCATATTTTTTTTAATGGAGAGAAGTGGTTACATGTGATTATTGGGGAAAGGACATGTGGTTCTTGATTTTCAAGTAAATATATAAACCCATCTTTGGGTTGTTTGGGGGTTCATTCATTGTTCATTGTTCACACTCTTAATTATATTCTCTCCATTCACACTTTCACTCATTCATTATTTCTTATTCATCCTTGATCTTGGTGGGAGAAAGAAAAAACGAATTGTTGGGAGAGAAGCCATTGTTGGTCGGTTGTAGTGACTACTGGTGTATTCCATCCATGAATTAATGCATCCGTGCCTGAGATTCATTGGCATGTACTAAATTTTATTCACAGTTGCGAGTCTTGAGAGTCCCATCATGGAGATTCTTGACCAGATGCACTGGAGCCCTGGAAGGAGGTGGATATCTTGAGGGACTGCGTGGCAGAGAAGGGGGTCCATTCTCTTGGGTTGTGCATGATGGAAATAAGAGATATGGTGTACTAATTTGGATTGGTGTGTGTTGAGGAACCTGTGAGAGCTTGAGTGCTAACTGGTTTGAGAAGATGAGTAACACCCTGGAACCATCCTTGTGGATTCATAGCCCTAGCTTGGGGGTGACATGTTGTTGAGACTTGGAACAATAATGTCTATGGTTGGGTGGAATGTCCTTGGTCTGCATCTAGTTGGTGAATGTTTTTTATTAAGATAAGTGCTCTATGTCATGTGTTTCTTTGCTTATATATTTATTTCCATTATGTATTTAATTATCTCTAAGATGTATTTTTGTGTGCATGCTTGCTGGTTATTTGTTGTGCATGACACAGTTTATTTATTTTATGTTGTAGCATGGATCTTGATTAATGCATGTGAGTCTTTCATACTTAATTTCAAATTAATTATTATCAGAATTCGAAATCAATTTTGAAGTGAGTTTTTGAGGTAGTGTGGTCATCCTGTGGGTGGTTGGGCATGTTACATGCGTCCTTGTTTTGGAGATGATATTGTGGATTCTTTTAAAGTTTTGTGGATGATTTCATGTTTAGTGTTTAATGGATGCTTATTGATTTACCTAGTAAGTGATATTTCTAAGTCTTTGATGGTTTATCTCTTGATGCATTAAGTAAATGTCTTATCAAAGTGGTGATAATTGTATTTTATCTTGTATTTTATCAAATAAACCTTTTCTTGAAACCTTAGGAAGGTTTGTAGTGGAATACCTTCCCTAGTAATCATTTATTGAATCTTGTTTAAGGACAGAGGGATAATTCTAGGGTTTGTAATGAACTACCCTAGCCTTATTCTTGTAGGTTAAAGTTCTAGGGTTTTAGTGGAGTACTCTAGGGTTTTAACCAAGATCCATATTGATCTCTTGCTAAAGGTTTCTAGAAGACATAGGATGACCTCTTAGGGTTTTTATTGGACTACCTTGAGTTTCTCTTCTAAAGGATTAATACCTAGGGTTTATAGTGGACTACCATAGGGTTTAGTTCTTAGGTATTTCTCTTGCATTTGCTCTGCAAGAAAGTGCATCTTTGAATCCATATGCCTAAGGAAGATATACGACACTAGTCTTTTTCCCTTGAAAGTGACATTGAATCCTATTTTTACCTCTCCTTTAATTTTTTATGGTCAAATTAGGACTTACCCTCAACTTCCAACTTCTTCTTAGCTTGATGTCTAGGGTTTCTAGGCATCTTTCACCCTTGAAATATTCCTTGGCATCATTTATTGTATTTCAGTTACAAATTTAGCTTGCTAGGATTTGACATCTTAGAGATTATAAGCATGTTTATTTCCATTAACATTTTATCAATAATTTGTTAACCAAAACCCTAGTTTTAGCTTGAATTTTCAGCTCTCTTTCATTGCATGTCTATTGGTTTTAAGGTTTGTTATATTTATGCTATTGTAACTTGGTAATTTGTTGAAGTAATCATACTTGAATACAAGATTTATGATAGCCATATATTTCTTATTTATTTTTAGTGCTTGAGGCATTTTCTTGACCAGTTTTGACTTAGTTAATATCATTGATTGTTCGAGAAACTTCATCCTTACAAATATGAAAGCCATTTCATTGAACCACCTCATTATTTCCTTGACAACCTTGATATAAGTGGTAGTACAATTTAGTAACCAAGATAGGAGGTCATAGACTTGATTCATTCTATAGAATTCCTTGAGGTTGCTAGAGAAGCCTCCCTTGTGCTGGATTTCATCCTTCACTAAAATGAGGGAAGCAATTGATAAGGTGACAATGGAAAGTATTTCCAATAGTTACACTTGTCTCACACCTTGTGATAGGATTTCCACAAGGATACTAGATTGGGTGATAACATGGAGTACAAATCCTAGGTGGCCATGATCATTGACAATGTTATTAATATGGTTCCTTTCTAGGGGTTGGATCTCCTATGAATCATAGACATCAATGTCTATGGATACTGACACCCATCACATGAAGTTAATAAATTGGAACAAATATAGTAACAAGGCTACGAGAACCCAAATCATTATGAAGAGATTTCTTGGGCTCCACTTTTTCCATATTCCCTGCTACATAAATACATTCACCATTACACCTTTTTCCCACATTTCTCCAATAATATATGTCCAATCATACCATAAACCCTCATTAAATGTTAACATTTGTCATTATATATCCAGTGTGGTTAATACATCGTTTTTCTATGTTTTTAGTGATTAAAAAGATGATTGTATCATGGTTTTACTGACAACAGTTTATGAAGTGTGATTATTGTACCATCATGATTAGAATTCCTATACCATTACTGCAGTTCAACATTCCCGCACCATCACTGCCATTCCGGTACTCGTCATTGTTCGACATATTCACGCATAATCAGGAACATGGGTTTTCTTCACAGTGACATTGACATGTTGGAAATTTGAATCAAAATGTGCCCAGGTCTCACATGTGTACCTCTAGCACGATATTAATTCTATAGCCCAAAATTAGCAAAAGTTTCAGATAACCAATTTTCGCCTCGATTTTAGTGAAGATGAGGTCGAATCTTAAAATTATGGAATATGGGTTTTGTCCAGAATGTGGAAAATTGAGTAATGTGTAGGAAATTTTTCAAAAAGAGAAATTATTTCATATATGAGTATGGATCTCTAACCCAAATCTTCCCAAATCACAGTAAAACCTAGATTTTTTATTTTTTCCTAAAATTGTCAAATTTGATTTATGGTTTTAAGGGATTTAGTTTTTTCCTTCCCCGCTGATTGCTACGTATAAAAAAAAATCATAGGTTTGAGAGTGGAAACTACTTGGTAATAGATATTAGAATGTTAATGTGAGAGATGAGTGTTATTGATTTGTAAATAGAGTTTTTTTATATGAATAGAGTGAACTATTGATGAGATTTTGGTGCTTCTTCTCGGATTGATCTAATATCTCCTAGCAGCGTTGGACACCTGGGAAGGGACCCTCAGTGTGGGTAATCATTTCCATGATTCAATTTGTTTATTAGAATATAATTTAGTTAATTGCTTTTCCAGATTTCTTATGTGTGGTTTTAGTTTCCAATTACAATTCGATCTAGTTTTATGAATTTGTGTTTATTGGATACATTTAGATTATTAAACACCTAAGATCAATTCTTCATTTGAGTGCAACACCATTACAATTATGAAATCGTATTTGTTACCCCATTTCTAGTCATAGAATCACTGATATGG